>JZKD02S1537203.1:172985-204707 GCA_000966675.3 Picea glauca | reverse complement strand
GAGTTGCAACTCGCCTCGTCAAGCCATTCAGGGACATGTGGCCAATTTGGTCCCCGGGCATAAAATCCAAACTGGGTGGCATAACGGAGTTTCGTAAGCTCCCACAAGTCTATTTTGACAAGGTACACATGAATAAACTACCCAAAAATTCTCGACACTTTGTTCTTGAAAATCGACCTCCTCTTCACAAATTTCACTATGCCTCATTGACTAAAACATTGGAATTCTCATGCAAGTATTTCTATATAAGAAATATGGGATAACAAGTTGTAGAATTACATTCTTAATGAATCCTTTGATTGTAATTTTTACATATGAATCCTTTGATGGCATGGAAAGTGAATGCAAGGCAAGGCATGGCAAGTGAAGCCAAGGCATGTCAAGTGAAGGCATGACATGGAAAGACATGGTATGGAAAGACAAGACATGGCAAGTGAAGGCAAGACAAGGCATGACAATGCATGGCACGGAAATTCATGGCATGGTATGGAAATTCATGGCATGGAAAAGGAAATGCATGCCAAGTGAATGCAAGGAAAGGCATGGAATGGCATGACATGGCAAGGAATGGAATGGAAAGGCATGGTATGGAAAGACAAGACATGGAAATTGAAGAAAAGGAAAGACATGGAAAGGCATGGTATGGAAAGGAATGGCATGGTATGGAAATGTATGGCACGGAAAAGGCAAGGCATTCCAAGTGAAAGCAAGGCAAGGCATGAGAGACATTCCATGACATGGAAATACATGGTATGGAAAGGCATGGTATGGAAAGACAAGACATGGCAAGTGAAGGCAAGGCATGGCATGGCAAGGCATACCATACCATACAATACCAAGGCAAGGTAAGGCATACCATATCATACCATACCAAGGCAAGGTATAAGATACCATAGCATACCATTTCCATTTCCATTGCCAATGCCAATGCACGTGGTACCATACCATACCATTGCCAATGCATACCATACAATGGAAAAGAAATGCATACCATTTCCATTACCAATACATACAATTTCCATTGCCAATGGATACTATTGGAAATGCATACCATACCATACCAATGTCAATGCCAATGCATACCATACCATACCATACCAATGCTAATGCCACTGCATACAATTTCCATTGCCAATGCATACCATACCATACCAATGCTAATGCCACTGCATACAATTTCCATTGCCAATGCATACCATACCATACCAATGCCAATGCGAATGCATACCATACTATACCATGTCAATGCCAATGCATACCATTTCCATTGCCAATGCATACCATACCATACCAATGCCAATGCCAATGCCAATGTATACCATACCATACCAATGCCAATGCCAATGCATACCATTGGCAATCCATACCATACCATACCAATGGAAATGAAAATTAAATGCATACCATTGTCATTGTCAATGCATACCATACCATTGCAAATGCATACCATACAAGGCAATGGCAAGGCTATACGTACCAATGAATTGGAAATGGTATGGTATGGTATGATAAGCATTGGCATTGGCATTGGCAATGACAATGGCAATGGTATGGTATGGTATGGTAGGCATTTCCATTTCCAATGCATACCATACCATACAATATCATTTCCAATGCATACCATACTGTTAGCATTAGATAACTCAAAACGATGTGGTTCTAACTCCGAAACTAGGCCAGGCATGCATGGGAAAGTGAGGTCTTAGATAACTTCAGACCTTAATTGTGCATGGCTCCTGTAAGGGGAGTAGCTGAGCCAATAAATGTTGAGTTAGCGTGTGCAGACCTCCTCTAGCTAGTCGAGGACTCAACATGGCTTCTTTGGAAAAATGGGTATACAGGACCCTCTCGAGCAGACCGCTTGCTAGACCATCCATACCTTATACTTAATGCATGAGGAGAGGTTTCAACCGCCCTTTCTCACCCTCATTTATTCCAAGCGAAAACTAGGATTGAAGTCATATCAGATGGCACCTGGAGATCGCGATGAACCTTTCGGTGCCTAGACCCGATGCCTTTGGCCGCCTTTGCATAACTCTTTTCATTTCTCAAGTGACCACGGGCTGTGACCCTGCGTTTATTCTCGAAGGAACTTTTGGCATTCGCGGATATGAAGAGGCTGATCCTTGCTTATCACAGTCACGATGAGTGAAACGCCGAGATGGCTAAATTTGGCACCACGCATCCTTCTCAGATCTGACAGTCCTGAACTTAGTTGGCGATGTTGTGGGCTCGGGTCCTGGATGCTCCCAACACCTCGCACATCGGGAATATGACGGAGCTACTCCTTGTGCCTCGAAATCGTGATGGGCGAAAAGGCGAGGAGCTTAATCGCGCGCCAAGTGTCTCCTATGGATGGACGGTTGAGATTGCTTCATGATACCGCGGGCCCAACTCTGGGCGCTTTGGGTGCTTTGGGGTTCAGGGTTTCGAGGTGTAGAATGATATGGAACTCTCACCCTTTGAACTCGCGACTGCCGAAACGCCGACGTGACTAGATCTCGCGCCACGCATCTTTTGGATGGACGATTTCTATCTTTTCCCGTATGCAATATGGGTGCTGTCCATCGCGCTAATCTCGGCGCAACTTCGCTAACCGCAATTTTCCACCGACCGTCGATTTGCTCATATGGATGAATCTGGACCATCGACACTATAATCTCGCCCGCTCACTTGCTTGGAATCCTAAAACGTGATTTTTCTGTGTTGCGCTCGGGCGCTTCTCGTGCAACTTGCAGACCTGAATACTTTTGTGCTCAGGACAAGAAATGTTACTAACATTAGGCTCCATGGGGGATAGAGTCGTCCCTGTGATGCTCTAAGGATGCATTTTGCAGTTCCAGTGCCTTGCTGTTGGGATATGGAGTCATTTACTAAGCCGAAACAATAAAAATAAAAACAAAGAACTAAAAGGACAATATTTACAAAACACAGGAGCCACGGAAGGCTCAGACAAAACATTTTTTAAGAAAATGCCCATTTACTGGGCTGCTGAAAACTTCTTCACCCTCCAAATCTTGCAACCTGTACATGTTATTTGAGAAAACCTCAAAGATTTTGAAAGTCCCGATCCACAGGGATTCAAATTTGTCGTGTTTGCCCTTATCTTTCTTAGGAGCATCCCATTTCAGCACCAGGTCTCCTATCTAGAACCCCTCCTTCTTGGCCTTCTTATCGAATACCTGCTTGGTCATCTACTGATGGTCCTGAATTCTGATCATTACCTGCTCTCTGGCCTGCTCGACTTCTACCAGTTGATGAATCCTTCTGATCATGTCATTGGGCTCTTCTTGATAATCCTGGAAGAATTTCACTACAGGAATAGCCAGCTGAGACGGGAGGACAACTTCTGCTCCGTAAACTAACTGGAAAGGGGAGATGCCTATAGATCTCTTTGTGGTCACCCGATCGGCCCATAGAGCGAATTTCAGCTTCGAGTTCCAAGCCCTTTTGTTGTCCTCCAATAATCTTTTGATGATCCTTATTAGGCTTTTGTTGGAGGATTCTGCTAAACCATTGCCCTAGGGATAGTATGGGGTGGAGTGAATCAGTTTGATCCCGAATTGTTCACAGAACTTGACTAACGGCTTAGCCTTGAAAGAGGTTGCGTTATCAGTAACAATCTTCCTTGGGCAGCTGAACCTTACGATGAGGTCTTCCAGGAACCCAATGATTACCTTGTGGGAAGCACTCCTGGTGGGGATAGCTTCAATCCACTTATTAAAGAAATCTATGGCATTCATGATCCATCTGTGTTGCCCGTTGGAAGCAGGGTGGATTTCTCCAATAAAATCTAGGCCCCATTGCTGGAAAGGTCCCGAAACAACTACAGGATTTAAAGGCAGGGACTTGAGCTGTTGCTTTCCTGAAAATCTTTGGCATGGGATACAGGCTCTAACTCCTCTATGGACATCAACGAACAAGGTGGGCTAGTAGTACCCAGCTCTGAGAATTTTGTGGGCTGTAGTCTTCCAGGAATGGTGCCCTCCACATAGGCTGCTGTGAAATTCAACCATGATCCTGTCAGCCTCTCGTGGATCCATACATTTAAAAAGCACCCCGAGGGGGTCTTTCCAGTATAAAATTTGATGGATAAGGTAGTACCTGATTGCCTTGAGCTTCAGATATCTTGCTTTGTTCCTTTGCAGGCCATCTAGGGGCCGCAACTCCTGCAGAAAATATATGACATCCTTATACCAAGGACATCGAGCCAGCAAGGGTTCTGTTTGAGGGTCTACGTCGGACAACTGATTCTGCTGATTTTCTGATTGTGCATTGATGAAATCCACCCCCAAAGATTTGCGATTAGCTTCAGCCAACAACTTGGCTAAGCCTTGACCTTTGATCAATTTGGTAGGCCTTATTTCCAAGTCAAATTCCAGGATCTTGGCTATCCATTTACTCTTCCCATCAATGTCGTGTTGTACGAGGATGTCCTTAACAACTTTGAGAGCTTTCACTAAGGCATAGGCTTGTTTCTCCATGATTTCATACCTAACCTATGCATCTCTTAAGGCCTTGCTGAAGAAGGAAATGGGTTGCTCTCGCCCTTCCTCATTTTCCTGCAACAAGACCGTTTCTACTGTATCAAAAGAAGCAAAAGAGAAGATTAGGAAATCTTTGGAATAGTCAGGAATGATCAGCACAAGTGCCTCAGTCAATGCCCTTTTTATTTGGACAAAATATTCTCTGGGTTTGGCCATCCATTTCACTTCATTTCCCTTCTTGAGCATGGTTGTGATGTGTTTCACCAGCTTAGAAAAATTCAAGACGAATCTCCTCAGAAAATTAATCTTCCCCAAAAAGGCCTGAACTTCCTTCCTAGATCTAGGAAGCGACAGGGTCTGAATTGCCTCCACTCTACTAGGATCAATCCTCACTCCTTATGCTGATACTATATGGCCTAATAGCTTCCCCTCCTCCATAGAAAACAAATATTTTTGGGGGTTTAGGGAAAGGTCGGACCTTCGACACTTCGAGAAAACTTTCCTCAGGCGACAACAATGATCTTTATCCAACCTCGAGAAGACTGTGATGTTGTCTAGATAGATTACCACAAACTAATATTTCTCCCTAATAAAAGCTATGTCCATGGCTCGCTGAAATGTGGCTCCTGCATTCATCAACCCAAAAGGCATTTTGGCATACATGAATGTGCCCCAAGGAGTGGTAAAGGCCATTTTTTCTCTATCCTCAGGCATGACCGATATCTGATTATAGCTAGAAAAACCATCGATCATGGAAATCCTAGATGCACTGGTTACCCTCTGCAATATGTGTTCCATGTTGGGTAGGGGGTAATTGTCTTTCCTTGAGCTGCTGTTCAGGTTTCTGAAATTGACACAAAGCCTAATTTCTCCACTTTTCTTCCTAACTGGAACCAAATTGGCCACCCATTCGGAATATCTCAAGGGGACGATGATCTGGGCCTCTAACAACTTCTTCACTTCTTTCTCCGATAGGCAGCAACATGGGATTTATCTATCTTAGCTTCTGCCTGAATGGATTAGCCCCTTCCTTTAGTGGGATCTTGTGTTCAATGACGGATGTGTCATACGTCTTGAGGTATTCATAGGTCCATGAAAACACATCAGAAAATTCTCTCAGCAACTCAGTATATTCGGCCCTCTGTTCTGTGGTCAAACTCCTTGACAGCTTGACAAACTTAGGCTCACCCGGTGTGCCAATGTTGCACTCGGTTGTATCATCATATTCATCTGAAACCCTCCCCTTTACTGCCACATCATTCCCATCGAACAATATTTCTAAAGGAATTAGTCCCCTCGGAATGTGATTGCTAGGTAGCTGAATAATCTGGTGGTTAGCGATTTTGTTCAAAAACACCTCAGGGTGAGGGTCACCTTCCATGTCAGGATCCTGATCAATGTGCAATGCAGAAAATTCATCAACAGATTGGAGAAATTTTTCGATCTCCAGATCATCTTCGAATACCTTCCAATGCTTGACATTGTCCGGTACAGAGGGCCTATATTTTATTTCAACATTAGATTTGACCATAGGCGGCAGAGGAACTTTGAGCAAACTAGCTGAGACAGCTAAAAAATCGGCTGAAGTATTTTCCCCCCTTGGAATGAAAGAAATGTTGAAATCCAAGAAGAAACTATCAATCAGGTCCCATACCTCATTTCTGTAGTTTCTGAGTCGGGGATTATTAGCACAGTAGGCATTTCTGGCTTGCTGGATAATCAACTCAGCATCTCCAAATATTGCTATCTCTTTAATTCCCATTTCTTTTGCAGCCCTCATACCCAGAACAAGAGCTTCATACTCTGTCACATTGTTGGTGGTTTCAAATTCTAGCCTATATGACAGGTAATTTTTTTTCTTGAGAAGGTGACACAAAAAACACCACAGCACCAGCGCCTTCCCTGGAACAAGCTCCATCAAAAAACATTTTCCAGACGGGGGTGATGGAGGGAGGAAATTCATGAGGAGTGGTGGGATGCCCTCTGAGTTTAAGAGGGGGCTCAGGAGCATGAGTGAGTTGCAGTAAAATGGAACCTAAATCAGTGTCCAAGGGAAAAATGGGATGGTTGGTGGGATTAGCTTCATCACTGATTAAATAGTCCAATTGGGCTTCTCTGTATAGTCTCATATGCTCTCCTCCAAACACTGGGATAGTAGCATATGTGAGGTCCATTTGCAAAGTTCCCCCTAGTATTTTTATCCAAGATCTTGACAACAACATACCAAACTTGGGGGGGACGTCAGCCACTACAATATCCATGACCACACTTTTCATGGGCAACTGAAACAAGGTCACGACCAGGTCTTTGATAACTCCTATACATTGAACTTTCCTGGAGTCAAAGGAATAGAGGTCATGATAGGCTCGGGTGACTTCTAGCCCTAATTCTTCCATGACAGTTTTGGGCATGAGGTTGTGAGAAGCCCCTGAATCCATCAAGAAGTTATGCAACACCTTGTCATGTATGTTCAAGTAAGTGTAGAAGGGAGGGGATGAGTCATTTATGTCTTCTACCATAGGACCTAGAATAACTGCATGCTTTTCATCTTGCAAATTGATGGAGTCTGTGGGAAGACACGGGACCTCATATTGTAAAATCTCAGAGAAGCGTTTCTTGAGCTCTTCATGTTTAATCAATTCAGTCAGGGGCACAGGGATTCTAATATTTTGAATTTCATGCTCAAAATTAAAAGAAGATGTAAGCTTGGGGATTTTTCTTATTTTGGGAACATGAATCTGGACTATGGGAGAGAGGGGTCGGGTCTTATTACCTTTGTGACTATCTGTTGCTTCATTAGCAGGTTTCTCTGTTCTAGTGGACTGCTCAAGAACATTAGGTGCTACTGTCTTTTTCTTAGACCTCGGCTCATACCTGCCTTGGCTGCCACTAGTCTTGTCTCCCTTGCTCAGTTCATTTAGCTGACTGTCCATGAGAGACTCCTCATATGCTGATTGAGTGAGATGAGGAAAAGGAGGAGTGTCTCCGAAGCAATGGATTTCAAGATCAAGCTCATATGTTCCCCCTTCTCCTCCTTCGGCGATAAAATTGTTTTGAAAAGGGGCCTGAATCTTCTGGTCTTCTCTGTCTCTTCCCCTCTCTCTTTGCACAGTCGGGGAAGTAATATTGTTTGGCCTTCTGAAACCTCCTTTGTTTTCGGTGTTTTGGGGGCCCTTGTATGCTTGCCTCCCCTCCACCTTTATTCTCTCCATCTCTGCAGACAGAGACTTCACCATCTTGGTCAGTTCATCCACTTGAGGGTGGGGCAGCAATGGGCCAGAAGTGGAGGCTTCCGCTCTCCCCTTTCTTTTGTCTGTGTCGGACTTGCTCCTTAATCTATCCACTGCTAATACATTGGATTCCACTTCTATGGCCACATATTTCATTTGAGCTAAGGAGGTGGCTCTTCTTTCTCTCAATAAAAGACAGAAATCGGGGCCAAACGCACTAGCATAAGAAATCTTGGCTGAGGCTTCTGAGGGTTTTATTTTGACAGGAATTTTATTATACATCTTATTGAATCTTTTGGAGAAGTCAGAGACAAACTCTCCTTCCATATTCTTCAAAGACCCGAACTCTGTCATGTAATACATGAAATCCTTCCTATCGCCCCACTGCCTCAGGAAAGCACTATCCAGGGCTTCGATCCCAGCAATAGATCCGGGGGCCAATCCTCTAAACCACTTTCTCACATCACCATCCAGGCTCTGGATGAAGACTCTCATCCAGACATCTTCATTTTCAATATTTAGGTTTTCTGCATAACTGTAGAAAGCAGCCAAATTCTCTTCCGGAGTCATGTCCCCTTCCCCGACAAACTTGGGCATATATTTCAAGTAGTCTCCAGCAGGGAGAGGATTCATAGGATGGGGTAGGATTAAGGGAGCATATCTAGCAGTGACTATGGCGTCCATTCTATTTAGAGGGGTATTAGCACCAGCCATAGGAATATTAGGTGGAGGAGAACTTGGAGGAGAAGGAGTTCGCGAAGGGGCTACTGGGAATGAGTCTTGAAGTGGAATGGGAAACAGAAAGGGATTTAAGGAGAAGGATAACGGGCTCAAGTCAACAGATGCTCCTCTTTTTGCAGGAGTGGTAATAGTAACAAGAGGAGGAGTGGGGAAATATTCAGTGGTCCTAGGTTTACGCCAAAGTATAGCTTCAGAGGAGAGGGGAGTGACAAGGGTTTCTCCCTCCAATCCCAGACTGGGAGGGGAAAACTCAACAGGAACACTTATGAAATTCAGGGAACGGGAAACCTCAAAAGGAGGTCTATTAAGAAACTGAGGAGGAGAAAATGGAGGTCCTTCAGAAAGAGATGGCGAATTACCTGGTTCAACGGTGGGAGCTTCCTCTTCAGAGGCCTTTCCTTTCCTGAGAACCATCTCTGGATCAGTTTCAGGTGTAGCCAGAGGAAGCTGTGGATGAGACTGCATGTGTCTGCCTCTAAAAGACACAATTGACACGGCAGGTTCGCTCCAGTGGAGTCATCACAATGGAGTCGCCAGGTGCACAATAGCAATCTTTGAAGGCTCTAATACCTAATGCACCTTCAGAATCAGAGGCTCAATGTCGTTCAATCCCAGGGAAAATTTTCAACTTCGTCCCCGACAACGGTGCCAGAAATGTTAGTGTCAGAAGTAACCCCTGGATTGCAGCAGGAGCAGAGCCCGAGGCCCATCAGTTTATGTCATGATTTGTTTAATGGGGTGATCGAATGGAAGTTAACTCAAAACGATGTGGTTCTAACTCCGAAACTAGGCCAGGCATGCATGGGCAAGTGAGATCTTAGATAACTTCAGACCTTAATTGTGCATGGCTCCTGTAAGGGGAGTAGCTGAGCCAGTAAATGTTGAGTTAGCGTGTGAAGACCTCCTCTGGCTAGTCGAGGACTCGGCATGGATTCTTTGGAAAAATGGGTATACAGGACCCTCTCGAGCATACCGCTTGCTAGACCGTCCATACCTTACACTTAATTCATGAGGAGAGGTTTCAACCGCCCCTTCTCACCCTCATTTATTCCAAGCAAAAACTAGGATTGAAGTCATATCAGATGGCACCTGGAGATTGCGATGAACCTTTCGGTGACTAGACTCGATGCCTTTAGCCACCTTTGCACATCTCTTTTCATTTCTCAAGTGACCACGGGCTGTGACCCTGCGTTTATTCTCAAAGGCGCTTTCGACATTCGTGGATATGAAGAGACTGATCCTTTCTTATCACAGTCGCGATGAGCGAAACGCCGAGATGGCTAAATTTGGCACCACGCATCCTTCTTAGATATGATGGTCCTGAACTTACTTGGCGATGCTGTGGGCCCGGGTCCTGGATGCTCCCAACACCTCGCGCATCGGGAATATGACGGAGCTGCTCCTTGCGCCTAGAAATCGCGATGGGCGAAAAGGCGAGGAGCCTAATCCCACGCCAGGTGTCTCTTTTGGATAGAGGGTTGAGATTGCTTCATGATACCGCGGGCCCGACTCTGGGCGCTTTCGGTGCTTCGGGGTTTGGGGTTTTGATGTGTAGAATGATATGGAACTCTCACCCTTTGAAATCGCGACTGCCAAAATGCCGACGCGACTAGATCTCGCGCCATGCGTCTTTTGGATGGACGACTGCTATCTTTTTCCGTATGCAACATGGGCGCTGTCCATCGCGCTAATCTCGGTGTAACTTCGCTAACTGTGATTTTCCGCCGACCGCCTATTTTCTCATATGGATGAATCCAGACCATCGACACTGTAATCTCGCCCGCTCACTTTCTTGGAAGCCTAAAATGGGATTTTTCCGTGTTGCGCTCGGGCACTTCTCGTGCAACTTGTAGACCTGAATACTCTTGTGCCTAGGACAAGAAATGTTACTAACACATACAATGGAAAGGAAATGCATATCATTGTCAATGCATAGCATACAATGGCAAGGAAATGGTATTCATTTGCAATGCATACCATACCAATGCATACCATACCACACCATACCATTTCCAATGCATACCATACAAGGCAATGGCAAGGCAATGCATACCGTACCACACCATTGCCAATGCATACCATACAAGGCAATGGAAAGACAATGCATACCATTTCCATTGCCAATGCATACCATTTCCATTGCCAATTCATACCATAGCTATTGTCAATGTATACCATACCATTTCCATTGACATTGCCAAAGACAATGCATACCATACCATACCATACTATTTCCAATGCATACCATACAATGGAAAGGCAATGGATACCATTGTATGCATTGGCAATGGTATGGTATGCATTGGCAATGGAAATGGTATGCATTGGTATGGTATGCATTGTATTTCCATTTCCTTGCATGGTATGCATTTCCAATTGAAATGGCAATGCCAATGCATACCATAACATGCCGTACACTTGCCAATGCATACCATACAAGGAAATGAGAAGGAAATGCATACCATACCAATGCATACCATTGTCATTGTCAATGCATACCATTTCAATTGTCATTGCCAATGCATACCATTTCAATTGTCATTGCCAATGCATACCATACCATAGCATACCATTGCAAATGCATACCATACCATTGTCATTTCCATTCCAATGCCAATCGATGTGGTACCATACCATACCATTGCTAATGCATACTATACAATGGCAAGGCAATGCATACCATACCATACCATTGCCAATGCATACCATAAAATGGCTAGGCAATGCATACCATACCATACCATACCATTGCTAATGCATACCATACAAGGAAATGGCAATTAAATGCATACCATAACATACCATACCATTTTCAATGCATACCATTTCCATTGTCGTTGCCAATGCATACTATTATCACATAAAGTTGTTCAGGTTCACAAGTGACATCCATGAGCGCAACCAAGCAGGAAAACATAGTTACAATGGCAGAAATCCCCTACACATTCCAATTCAGGGCCATCTCTAAATAGAATTGGAAGGTTCCCACAATTAGTAGGTGGATAAAGTTTTGGCGGAGGCGTGAAAATAGCAGGCGTGCCCATATCGCAAAGCGCGATCAGATCGACGATCTCATATCATTTCGAAGCCACAAGCTACATAGTCCTTAAAACTCGAAAGGCAGGACAAAATCCAAACCATAGTTTTTTGGGGTGGCTACGTGGCGAGAGGCGATGCATTTCAGGCCCAAAAGTCATCTGGTTCCAAACTTCTTTAGACAGCCCCTAAACACGTGCTCTTACAATGTCGTATCAAATAGCAGTGCATGGACGCCCCTTAGTAATAAAGTCGTGTCCTGGTCCCAACAAAAGTTCAGCCAATGAATGAGGATTGAATTTTGTGCCCAACCCATGAGCAACACGTGGTCACCCTCTGGTCGTCAAATCACTTCTCTGATCCTGAGGAGGATTCAATTAATGGAAAAGGACTAGTAGCTGAAACCTTGTCTCAGTTCATAATTAGATAGCTTGGAAGCCATGGCCAAGGAGACTGGACTATCAGTAGAGGTACCACAGAGGGCATTTTCTCTCGTAAACCCATGTTGATCTGACTTTCCTTCTGACAGAAGAAAGACCCGTACTGATCTGAGATCACATCTGACAAGAGGAAATACGCACAACCTGATAGTCAATGCGCAAGCAAAAGAATTGAATGAGATAGCCAGGTCACACCCCTAGAAGTTGTGGACTATTCTGATTATAAATAGATCAGTTTAGATTTTGTTAGGGGGGGTGTCTTTCAGAGGATGGAGATCCGAAAGAGTTCCAGGAGCAGGGATCTATAATTTTTCAGTTTATATGCCTGAGAGCTTGGATTGTAAATATAGGTTATTGAAGATTTCTTTGAATCGTTTTATCAGACCATATTCTTAGTTTACACACTATTTCTATTTTTCTTCTTGTATTAATGTAATCTCTCTGATTTATGGATTCCTGAGGCGATGGAGGATCAATTGCTATCATGCCCATATTTCATGGTTCACCAAATATTTTATGCTTTCTTTATTGTCTGAATGTAGTAGTTGTGATTCATGTATTCCTAAGGCGGTGGAGGATCTGTTGTTATCTTTCCCATGTTCATCATTCATCACTCAGACCCTTCTATTTTCCTTCTTGTCTGAATGTAATATCTTTGATTTATGGATCCCTGAGAAGATGGAGGATCTGTTTCTATCTTGCTCGTATTTCATGGTTCGACATACATTTTTTGTTTTCTTCTTTTTTGTATGTAGCATCTCTCTGATTTGTGGATCCCTGAGGTGATGGCGGATTTGTTTCTATCTTGCCCATTTTTCATGGTTCATCATTCAGACATTTTATGTCTTCTTTATCCTCATCACCACATAAATCCTTTTTTCTAATAGGTCGTTTAAATGCCTTCCTTATTCACGATAATTATGACTCCATATCCCAATGGTACCAAAATTATCTACAGTTACTTTTGTTATCCTTTCCTCTCCCTGCAGTCTCATTGATCCACCTACTCAAACCATTTTAATCCTTTTACTTTTATTTTGATGGGTATTGGGCTTATCCTCTTGCAATCAGAGGGTGACTTTTAGTGATAACATTAATGGCGTAGTTGTCGGGGATGGAAGTGAATATATTTTTCTTGGGAGAAGGACAATGATCAGATCTTATCTTTGATGGTGAAAAAAGACTAGACACATTCATACTGCATATCAATCACCTGGTGACTCCATGATTAAATAATCCAATGGCGACTCCAAAATTTTAAGAAGTCGTATTTTCAGATGGAAGCCATTTTGGCTCAGAGGTTTTCTCCTTTTATTTTCTCTTATGTCCCTAATTTTCCAAATGTTGTTCCTATGGATGAGTGGGGTGATTTTTTTCCCATATTTAGAGAACATAGAGATGACAACCCTGCAGAGCATCTGCTTGAGTTTCATGAACTCATGCATCAGTGGGGAATACATCATGAGGATGTATTAATGAATATGTTCATGTACTCATTAGAGGGATATTCTCATGAGTGGTATTGATCCTTGCCCCCTGCTAGAATCTCCTCCCTCGAATAGTTTCATGCAACTTTCAATATGCATTGTCAAAAGTTTTATCCCTCTGAGTTAATTTGTCATAGTTATTGTGAGGAGTATAAAGACTATGTTTAGGATATCGATGATTCTTATGAAGGTTGTGAGAATGATGAAGATGCCTTGGATGAAGAATCGACTTTTTATCTTCCTTGTTCATCCTCATTAGATGGAAACTGCGTTTGTTGTCTCAGTAAGGAAAGTGCATAAATTGAGTCTGTTCTGGAAGCTGATATTCTTTGTAGCCCTATCTCTAAAAATCCTAGATATGAGCAACTTATTTTTGGCTCATACGATGATGATAAGATATTGCTTCCTGGATTGAATCTTGAAAGGCAACCTGTGTTTGATAATGAAAAACAATTTTCTCATGTTGGGAAGAAGATACCTCTTGGCATGTCATTCAAGACTCCTCCTCTACTTGATCATTACGGAGACAGTGATGAAGATGCTGAGGTGTTTTTTTTTTCTTGGAAGAAAAAAGCATTAGCAACCAACTTTCTAATGGAAGTGAAAGATTTTACCAAGAGTAGCATGATAAAGATAAAGAGCCATCCATTGATATACATGAGGCTCTTTCTTGTTGTCATCTAGCATATGTTATCAAAGAAGAGAAAGGAGAAGTGGATCAACAGCCTGCATTAGCCTTTCACTCACCTGTGCTTTCCATAGACATTCAGCTAGATGTGAGCAGCTGTAAAGCAGAGAAGGTTTTCTTTTATCGACCTAGAAAGCTTTGTCACCTATTTTATGACCTTGTAGGGTAATACACATAGTTGAATTTCCTCAATGTATTGGAGCCTCCAAGCCTTATCTTACTTTGATCATTAGGAGGAAATATGAAGAATGTAATCAATTTGTTGTCACGGTTTCATTATCCCTTGTTGATTAGTGACAGAGTAAATAAGTTTTCAGTGAGGAAGTTACTTGAATGGATATGTTAGAAGTTTTCTTTCACCTAACACATTGTAAAAATTCAGTTAGTCTAGGATTGTACATAAATAAGCTCCTTCTGGAGCATGTGTGTTTGTTTTATTTTTGTAAGTAGAGTAGTGTACATGTCAACCTGTTGCCTTCAACAAAATATATTTTAGCTCAACTCCACAACCCAATGGATAAGGCACTAAAATTGTTGTTATAGCAAGATTTGCCTCACCATTTCTATCTTGTAGAGATGGCCTTTTTCCATTTCCCTATGCAGACTTATCATCCCTTTTTGATGAATCCAGAGCTAAAAATATACATTTTTCCACATATACACTCCCTGTCTTCTATGCAAAATGTGTATACGTTGGCTGCTCCACTACAGCCCGCGTACATCGGGATTTGTTCCATAAAATACAAAATGAGGTCGGGTTTCCATGTCATGACAGGAGATCTCTGATCCTTGGCCTTCCATATACTGGAAATGTTTCGACTCGACCCTTCAATTCCATCCTGAAGGGTATAAGAGAACAATTTCGACCTATGGGAAAAGAGGAGAAATCATTCAACTTTGAGAGCAAAGTTACTATGGAGAAATTACTTCATATTGAGTCTGCATCCCTCTGTCCCTCAAGTATGAACATGGTGTTCAACCCCTTATCTCTTTCCCTATTGTTGAGAGGACCTCATTGCCTCTTTCCTATGAGCTTGCCTTTGATGGAGGATTGAAGTGGTGGAGACCCAGTTGGAAGAAACTTGGTTTCTTGGTTTCGAATCATGCTGACACAGAAGTTTGTATCAGGGATGATTTTAGGGGCTAAATTTCGCTCATGAACTAATTTTCCATGGTTTTTCCAAAAATGAGATTCTTTATTTTAAAAATTATTTGCCCAAATTCTATAGAATAAAATTCTTTTACCTTAAAAATCGTTAAAAATTTAGAAAAACTATATAAAATCCTTAGAAATTTGAATATTTTTACAAAAATATCGCCAAACATTTATAGTTGGCATATGAAGGAGTAGTAAGATTCACCAAGGTTTCTACATTTAAAAATAAATTTCCATCCTTAAAATCATCTCTGGTCTGTATCGTTGTCACTTCTGTTGATCAATTATTAATAGAAATACTCCTTTTCCTTCCTATTGATATCTTGCAAATATATGATTATTATCCATGGGAATGTTTTTAATGTTTATTAATGGATTATGCTATCTGGTGTGCTAACCCCTTTTATATTATCATTGTATACTTGCAGGTATAAAGCTTTGGGTCAAAGTGCTCAATGGTGGAACATCATCAAACGTTGGATCGAGGTAGGCCTCTTTCTTATATTGCACATTAATTTATATAGCATATGTTGGAATTGAGTTGATTTCTGCAGTCATGCCTGTCTGTTGTGGTTTACCCTTGGCCATAGAAAGTTTTTCCCTTGTAACAGAAATGGAGAATTCACCAGGGAGAGATCTTCCTTCTAAGGGTTGAAGTACTTTTTCTTTTTACATTTCTCTTTTTCCTTTGTGTTTCTTGTCGTATCACTGCTTGACATGTCCTGTTCATTCTGGGTCTGAGTTTTCAGCCTTTTTCCCTTGCTTGTCCTTGTTTTAAAACATATACACCCTTTTTGCCTTGATAGTTGCGTATACATGCTTGTTGTCTCACTGCAAGAAGTGTGTATATGCTCTGTTCTCCTGAACAATCGCGTATACCACTTCCCCTGGCTTGTTTTCTTGGTTTAGTGAATGTTGGGTAGGATTTAAAGATTGTTGAGGCTTGTTAGGTCTCTATAGTGACTGTTGAGATTATCTGGGATGACATGAAACCTGTTTGGAGTTGAATTTTTGGGTGGAGTATTTCTCTTTTTTTTTCATTTTTGATTTGTCTTTGTTCTCTAGACTTTTTGCGTGGTTGCTTGGTATTCTTCTCAAGTTATTGCTTTTATACACAATAAAATTTAGATATCAGATTTCTCATCAGTGCATGCATTTTCTTTTTAGTATATTGAAAATACAAAAAAATAGGCATTTTTCATTGGTTGGCATTTTCGTCTTTGAATATTTATCATTAGCTTAGCGCATTTAGTGAAAGATTGCATTTTACTTCTGAATTACAGAGTTGAAATTGAAGACTGCACTATTCTTATTGACATATCATTCATTGAAAAGTTAAAGATAGACTTTGCATTATATCCATATTTATTTTCTTGCAGAGTCATAACATCATGAGTTTCACTTCCATACCTTTTTGAGTAACCATGGCCAATAAAATTTACGCTTTAAACTAAAATTGATTAGTCACGATTTTATTTTTTAGGGTGCACAAACTAGCCTAGGATTTAGTGCCTTGGAATACGATCTTGTGAGTAAACTTCTCCAAGGAAATTAAATCAACATATGTGTCTGAGACAGGGAGTTGAGAAGTCCATTGTATAATTGGTAATATCAGGAGGCTCCACTCACACCGGAGTTAATCACGAGGTCGGGATAATTTAGTTGAAGGGATAACCCCTAGATACTCACCTAGCGTTAGAGATATTTCTGTGGATTTATTCGTATTTGGCGATCTTGCTAGTACCCATACCTCTGTGAGAGGTGGTTCTTTCAAGGTTTCGGTCTTTGCTACCCTACCCATATAGTGATTCAGACTTACAACTACTCACCTGTACATCATTATACAGTGGTTGATTAGTTGCTTGACTTAGGTATCTCATACGTTACTTGAAAGGGTTATTCTACTTGTATCCTGAGTCAGATAGGGGTCGGACAACACACAACCTTTATGGAGGATTACCTCTCCAGGGGGATCTGACCGACTGGTTATTAAGCCTATGAGGGCCCTTATAACTGATTTTTTTACCTCCAAACTCTAGCAAGGAGTCTCAGGTCCCTCTTGGAAAAGACATACCTTCTTTAGCGAGGGAGGCCACTCAACTTCTTTAGCCTGTTTGCATGCATATTGGTCGTTTGACTTTTTGGTATGCTCTTTGACTAATAATCGACCTTAGGTGTCTATTTTGGGTTTCATCATTATGGACAATGGAGTTTATTTTTCTCCCTCATTCACTGTTACCCATCCCATGATACCTAATAATTTCATGGGGACAAACCCTTCCATTTTTTACAATGGTATGAAGAACTACAATGCTCAGTCTGTACCTTGGGTCTCTAGCCATTTTTATGTTGATTTTCCTTCCCCTGTTAAACCCTCTCCCTGGCCCACATATATTAATCCTAGCATTGGACCTGGGGGCACCATGGATCCAGTGCCTACTTCTTCATTTGATATGAGTCGTGTCCCCATGGGAGGTTGGAACCTTCCCCCCTATGGATCCAATACTAGCTATGCTCTTTTAAGAGCCAGTACTTAGATGGGTACTTATCCCATTTATTACACCCCACCCATGTATCTTTCATCTTCCATGTCAGTTCCTTCGAACACTTTTTCCATGATAGGTCCTCAATTACCACCAGGTATTTCATATGGGTAGAATCAATTTTACGGTTCGAGCTACCCTCTTTATGGGATCCCTTAACAAGGGGGAAACATATATCCTCACTCGAATAATCCCTATCCTACCTTGGTCTCTTCACAGACCTCAGTGACGATGCCTGTACAAACCTCTTCAGACCATTTTGGCATGAACCAACACCTTTCTGGGTTGGGGCAAGAGGTAAACCAAGATCATGCCTGGCTTGCAATTTTTCAGAATCAATCTTTCCTCGGACCGTGGAATTAAATGACACCATCTATCACCAACCCAGTCACTTTCAGTCATACCAGTGCTCCATCGCCAACCTCTTCTAGTCATTTCGAAGATGGGTCGACTTCTTCTACAAACTATGTCGAAAACTTGCCCCCAACCTCTACCAATTATGTTGGGGGAACCATTCTTTTTTCCCTGAATCATAGCCATGTCACGTCTCCCGCCTCTATTCATAATATAGGAGATGACTCTCTTTCACCTAATAGTTACATCAAGAAGCCTAGATGCCTCAGACATAAACCTAAATTCATTTGCAGGATTTGCGAAGGAAGTCACCTTACTTGTTTGTGTCTGATTACTGCCGAGATGCCAGAAGCGTGGGGCTCAACTAAGAGACCTTCAGATTCTGAGGCATATGTGGTTTCTCCTCACACCACTTCTCCCTTGATCGTCTTGGTGGTTCCACCAATGCAATCTTCTCCTGACCTCACCCCCTTTGTTAAAGGTGAAGCATCTCTTGCCCCCGTTACTATGAACCCTCTTCAGCCTATAATTGAAGAAGTGGCCACACCAGTGCAATCTTTGGTCAACCCTACTCTCCCTGAAGAGAATGATGCACCTTTCAGTCATGTCATCAACATTCCAAATCCTCCCCCTTCTGAACAAGAGATATTTATTCTTCCTCCGAATGCTCTCCCTCCAAGTCCTGATGAGGTTCCCTTCGATTGGGAGGACCTGATGGGACATCCCATCCCCCCACCTATGTATTTTCCATTAAGAGACATTATTCAAGCCATCATGGAGACTGTATCCTCCATTAGCACCTTATCCTCCTTGACCTAGAAATCCTTGGGTTTTCCTAAGCTTTTGTCATCTATCTGCAAGGTACTGACGTTCGACAGAAGGCTGAGATGGGAGCCTTGGCCTCCCCCTTTACATGTTGATTAGAACAACAAAAATGAGTCTCAGTTAAGTTCTTTTCTAGCTCGTCTAAAAACTGAAAAGATCATCGAGTGATTTTTCCCTTTCACACTCGTTAAATTTTGATTTGAAAGGTCATGAGTCTTAGTTAAGCTCTTTTCCGACTCACTACAAAAAATTGAAAAGATGGCCAGGTGAACTTGTCTTTTTCACACTCGTAAATTGGATTTGAAAAGACATCTATTTGGCACAATTTTACGTCTTTTTTCACACCAAGTAGACTAAAAGATATAAAAAGGGACATTTTTTGGAATTAAGTTGTGATTGCATCTCATGCCCTCACTTGTAGTATTGAGCCTTTAGTCGTTTCTCTCTTTGCATTATAAACCGTTGCCTAAGCAATTTGCATCCTCAACCAAGAAAAGCCTTGTTTATATCCTTCGCAATTTGACACCCTATACCCTGGAGGGAACATCACCCTGAGTGTCCATCTCCCACATGCATTCCCTTGCATTAAGCATAGGTACGTTCCACTGCTAGAACTAGTTTTTCTTACTTGCGACACTCGTTCCCTCCTCTGTATCATAGCATTCATTTGTTATGAAAAAAAAAAAAAGACGGACGGGAAGGGAGTACTATATTATAATTCGAAGTATTTGTGTCGCCTTTGAACAAAGAACAAAGTTATTGAGTCCTTTTGTCATCATAATTTTGGGTTTAGCATGGCCTTATGTAGTTGATCTCGTTACAGAATTTCGACCTATGGAAAAAGAGGAGAAAGAATTCAACTTTGAGAGCAAAGTTACTCTGGAGAAATTAATTCATATTGAGTCTGCATCCCTCTGTCTCTCAAGTCTGAACACAGTGTTCATCCCCCAAGATCTTTCCATATTGTTGAGAGGACCTCATTGGCTCTTTCCTATGAGATTTCCTTTGGTGGAGGATTGAAGTGGTGGAGACCCAGTTGGAAGGAACTTGGTTTCTTGGTTTCGAACCATGCCGACACAGAAGTCTGTGTCATTGTCACTTCTTTTGATCAATTATTAATAGAAATAATCCTTTCCCATCCTATTGATATCTTGCAAATATATGATTCTTATCCATGGGTGTGTTTGTAATGTTTATTAATGGATTATGCTATCTAATGTGCTAACCCCTTTTATATTATCACTGTATACTTGCTCTGCTTGTTTGTTGAGAACTTCTTGTAGGTATAAATCTTTGGGTCAAAGTGTTCAACGATGGAACATCATCAAACATTGGATCAAGGTAGGCCTCTTTATTATATTTCACATTAGTTTATATAGCATATGTTGGAATTGAGTTGATTTCTGTAGTCATACCTCTCTGTTATGGTTTACCCTTAGCCATAGAGGTTTTTTCCCTTGTAACAATTGTGCGTTCTTGGCAAATTTCAGGGAGCATGCCATCTCCTGTGGAGCCAAATGTTATCACATAATGTTGTTCAGGTTCACAAGTGACAACCATGAGCGCAATCAAGCAGGAAAATGCAGTTACAGTGGCAGAAATCCCCTGCACATTCCAATTCGGGGCCATCTCTAAACACAGTTGGAAGGTTCCCATAATTAGGCGGATAAATTTTTGGCAGAGCCGCTAAAATACCAGGTGCACCAAGATCGCAGAGCGCGATAATATCGATGACCTAAAATAATTTTGGTGCCACAAGATGCACAGTTGTTAAAACCTGAAGGGTGGGATGAAATCCAAACCGCAGTTTTGCAGGGTGGTTACGTGGTGAGAGGCGGTGCATTTCAGGCCCGAAAGAGGTATGGGTCCAAACCACTTTTGACGGTCCTGAAATCATGTGCTCTTACAATGTTGTATCAAACAACAACGCGTGTATGCTCCCTAGTATTCAATTCGTGTCTTGATCCTGAAGGAAGTTCAACCAATGAACGAGGACTAACTTTTGTGCCCAATCCATGAGAGGCACATGGTCGCCCTCTGGTCGTCAAATCATTTCTCTGATCCTAATGAGGATTCAGTTAATGGAAAAGGAATGGTATTTGAAACCTAAGATCAGTCCATAATTAGATAGCATGGAATCCATGGCCGAGGAGACTGGACTATCAGTCGAGGTACCACAGAGGGAAGTTTCTCCAGCAGACCCATGTTGATTTAAATTTTCTTCTGACAGAAGAAATACCCATACTGATATGAGCTCGCATCTGACAGGAGGAAATACGCACAGTATGACAGAAGAATGCATAGACAAAAACATTGAATGAGATATCCAGATCACACTCCTAGAAGTTGTGGACTATTCTGATTATAAATAGATCAGTTTATATTATGTGAAGGGGGGGTGTTTTTCAAAGGCTGGAGAGATGAGATATTTTTAGTAGCAGGACTCTGTAGTTTTTCAGTTTGTATTCCCGAGGGATTGGATTGTAAATATAGGTTATTTAAGATTCCTTTGAATCATTTTATCAGATTGTCTTCTTAGTTTACACACTATTTCTATTTTCCTTCTTGTCTGAATGTAATATCTTTGATTTATGGATTCTTGAGGTGATGGAGTATCTGTTGCTATCATGCCCATCTTTCATGGTTCACCATATATTTTCTGTTTTCCTTATTGTCTAAATGTAGTAGTTGGGATTAATGGATTCCTAATGCGGTGGAGGATCTATTGTTATATTTCCCATGTTCATTGTTTATCACTCAGAACCTTCTGTTTTACTTCTTGTATGAATATAATCTCTCTGATTTATGGATCCCTGAGGCGATGGAGGATCTTTTGCTATCTTGCCCATTTTTCATGGTTCATCATTCAAAGATTTTATGTCTTCTTTCTCCTCATCACCACATAAATCCCTTTGTCTAATAGGCGGTTTAAATTCCTTCCTTATTCACGATACTTACGAATCCATAGCCCAATGGTCTCGAACTGATCTGCAGTTACTTCTGTTATCCTTTCCTCTCCCTGCAGTCTCACTGATCCACCTACTCAAACCATTTTAATCCTTTTACTTTTATTTTTATGGGTACTGGGCTTATCCTCTTGCAGTCAAAGGGCGACTCTCAGTGCTAACACATACCATACCATAGCATACAATACCATATCATAGCATAGCATACCATTTCCAATACCATAGCATACCATACCATAGAATACCATTTCTATTGCCAATGCATACCATACCATTGTCATTGTTATTTCCAATTCCAATGCATACCATACCATACCATACCATACCATTGCTAATGCATACCATACAATGGCAAGGAAATGCATACCATTGTATGAATTGTATGGTATGCATTGGAAATGGTATGGTATAAAATTTCCAATGCATACCATTTCCATTGCCAATGCATACGATTGAACGTGCATACCATTGGAAATGCATACCATACCAATGCATACCATTTCCATTGCCATTGTCAATGCATACCATACCATAGCATACCATACCATTTCCATTTCCAATGCCAATGCATGTGGTACCATACCATACCATTTCCAATGCATACCATACCATTGTCATTTCCATTGCCAATGCCAATGCATGTGGTACCTGTTGATGTTTGTGGAGCATCAGAAAAACATTCTACTATATTAATAATTAACAATATGTTTATTGATTATTAAAAAATATTCTTATTTATAATAGTATTAATGTTATATATATATATATATATATAAAGTATAAAGTATAAATATATTTATTACCTAAGGGATGCATCTCTTCATGGATGGTCACCACATGTTCTTTATATATAGAACACTCATCATTGTAATAATTCATTCATATACAATATCATCTCTTATGAAAATCAACATGGTATGGTATTAGAGGGGGACTGGGCTTGACTCCCTCACAAGAGGTTCCAGAAAAATGAGAGTAGAGTAAAGTCTTGGGAGTGTTAAATTTATGGGGTTGTTTCAATCTCTATGTACAACATATTTACTTTTTACTCCTACCTAAATTATAGAAACAAGTCCATAAATTGTGGTGGGTAGTAATTTCTAGTAAAAATGTCTAAATACCTAAATATGAGGAATGTACTGCATATTTACTTCTACCTATATTTATGCAAAGAATCCCATGAATTATGGAGGAACAATTTAAAAAAGTCAAATGCTATGTGGATGGATTATAACCAAATTAATATTTGGGTAGTTACAAGAAGTATTCTCCAACTATTAGAAAATTAAATTTAATTTTCAAAGAGACGTGTCTTTTTGGATCAATTTAATATTACTATAAAAAGACACAACAATAGACTCACATATTTTTCTCTCTCACACTTGAGAAGTGATCTAAGGAAGAGACTAAAGTTTCTAAGTAGTTGAAATTTTCTGAGTGTAATTACTTATTGATGTTCTAGAGTTTACTAAAGTAATATTATTGGAAGTACTTACCACTTGCAGAAAATTGTGCTTCTCTAATTTAACACTAGAAAATAAACATGGTTAGTCATATGACATCGAGTATATGATGGATGTGTGTTAGTAGAAGAAGTATCATTTCGAGGGTCACTGTATATAGTTGTGCACAAGATAAATTGATCTCCTCTAGGAGATGCTTTTTGTTGTTCTTGTTTCTTGTTCCGGGCACGTCACAAGTAATAGCTCTGAGAAGGAGCCATAATGACAGTCGCAAGAAGGAATATGAAGCAATACTATCCATACATAGAGTTGTGAACATCCATGTAATGAATAATAAGAGGAGGTCAACCCATGCAGAGGGAGCAGATGAGTCTGAAGACTGTATATCCTCAGAGGGAGTGATGGCTTCATATGTTTTTTGCAGGAAACTGGATAGTCTCAGAATGACATGTTGTAGCTATTAGAGAGCTACCCACCAGCTCTGGATGCATGTTGTGAAGTCACTATGGATTTCCTGTGATGTATATATTCGTGTGTTTGACAGTCAATGGTCATGAGCTTGTGTGGAAGGAGACAGTGTTAGAGTTTGTGCCAGATATAATAACTTCCTCATTAAGAGGGAGTTTTGAGATTTTATTTAATTTCATAAGTTATTCTTAAGTGTTAATATTTTAGCATCGGGCTGACATTCTCCCGGGATTGTGTTGGGCCCGAGATATGATCAATTCTATGACAGTTATTATACACTTTTGCCAAATGTATATATGTGTTTTTCATCTTTTGAAGGAGCTTTTTGAAGAATTTCATGATAAAATGGTATGATCGACATAAGGTACGTATAATTCATGTTTAATAATTGTATTGAGTATAATTCATCATGTTCTATGATTTCCAAGAGCTAATTCACGTTTTTCTGGTGTTACAGGGCAAAAATGAACTACATTTATAGTTTCAGCACTTGATCCGGCACTCCTTCTAGCACTCGTTCCAGCACTCGATCCGACACTCCATCCAACACCTCTTCCTACACAAAAATGTAGGGTGACTTGGCGGTTATGGCATTGGCGGCTAGTGATGGAAAATCGGAAAAGTGGGTTTTTCTCGTGCTTATCCTCTCCAGCTACTGAACTCTTGAAAACTCGATTTTGGGTCATTATGGTAGGTGATTATTGGCTCGCTTTGTTTCTACAGTTAGGGCACCATTAATGAAATTTGCTAATTTTAGAAGTGGTTCGAAACTCCTGTGGTCAACCACTTGGTCTGTATACATTATAAATACCACCGTGGTGGTCAGATAATTGTTAAGCAGTAGAATAAGTCGTGTGTTAGAGACAAAAATGATTTTGGCTCTGTTTTTACATTTTCAATTGCCAGAATTGTGTAATATTGTGTTTTTCAAGTTTTAATGGTGAATACGTTTTGTTGAGCTCGTGGTGTGCATCTGAGAAGTGACCACGACTTGTTGGGGGGGGCACTAGCATTCTGGTAACTCTTCTTTAGTTTATTTATGCATTTTATAGCTTAGATGTCTTTTTCTCATTTCTGTACATGAATTTTTATTTTATTTCTTTATCATAATAATTTGTTGTTATAGCTTGACTGTGTAAGTTCTCTTTTGCAGGTTAGTATGAAGGTTTTTTTTAATATGCATTGATTTTATAATTAGGAACGAGTTTGCAAACTCATACACTAACTCTGTGTGCAATTAAATGTTAGATTGAATTTTATTTATGCTTTTAAAATCAAATTTAAAATAGAAGTTAAAACAGAGTAGAACAGATTTTTATTTCATGCTTTCTTTAACCAAGGCTTCGGTGGATGGATAGGGTTAGTTTCAAGTTTTTATTTGTAGATTGTCTATTTAATTGTTATTTAGATTTTGCTTGAGTAGTTGTTCATTATTTTACTTGCCATATGCTAGAACCATGTTTTAATTTATGTTTTTAAGAATTTTCCTTCTTTCAATTTGAATTGTTAAAATAGATATAGCATAGTTTTATTTTATGCAATTTCTTTCCTAGAACTAGATTGCAATTCCAGTTTTTAGTTAATGATTGAATTTAGTTATTAGTGTGTTTATATTAGTATAGAATGCATGTGAATTTCATAGATTAGAAGATAGTCTCCTTGCTTTCATAGTTTAGAATATAGTCAATCTCCTTGCTTTCATAGTTTAGAATATAGTCTTATTGCTGTTGTAGGATAGATAGACTTTGCTTTGATAGATTAGATAGTAGTTTGTTTAACATAGAATAAGAATTAGTTGTTAGTTCTTCTTGCTTTCAATAGAATAGATTTCCTTTCATGCATTGCATTGAGCATTTAGATTTCCTTTCACGCATTAGAAATAGTTTTGCATTAGAAATTTAGTTCACTTGCCTCTTAGGCTAGACAGTTGTTCAATGAGAAGTTTTACTTGCAGTAGTTAGTTGCCTTTGCTTACTTGTGTTTTTCTTTAGTAGGTTAGTTAGGTGCCTTTGCTTACTTGTATTTTTCTTTAGTAGGTTAGTTAGGTGTCTTTTCTTACTTGTCTATTTGATTTAATAGATTAGATAGGTGTTTTTGCTTACTTGCTTATTTATTTTCTTTCACAGGGTAGTTGCTCATTGAATGTAGGTTGGCAAGTTAAAGAAGTTTTCTTTTGTCATTTGCTTATTATGCTTAGTAGTTTTGCTTATCGTTAAACTTGTTTTCTTTACATAGAGTTTTCATTTTCTTTCCTAGGAACTATCCATCGACCCTTGGCCCAAAAGTACTTAGGTTACCTAGTTTCATTTTACTTAGTTGAGTTTGCTCATTATATAGTTTTGCTTGAGTAGATTAGCCTTAGATAGTTTCCTTCCTTAGTTAGACTGTACTCCTACCAGCCCTTCTACCTTTGGCATATATTTTTATACAACTCTAAGTTTACTTACCCCGGGTTGATAATTTAATTGAGGGTTTTTAGTGTGTTTTTAGTGCATATATAACACCCATCAAACTGGTCATGGTAATTTGACCAATGGAGAATGTCCTTGGCATAGCCTTCTAAGGACATAAGACTCAAAGTGCGTGGATTTCAACATCCAGGAAGGACTGAAATTATTCATGTGGCACAGATAGAAACCTAATTAGGAAGAATGGTCCTTGTAGTCACAGAACACTCCGTTGGGTACATGACAATTGCGGGACACTCAGTGTGAATATTAGAGAAGTCTTTATATGGATTAAAGAAGACACCCAGAGCATGGTATGGCACGATCAACAATTTTATGACGAGCTTAGGATGTACAAACAACAGTGCAGATCCTAACCTTTACTTTAAGTTTTTCGATGATGCTTCAGTAATACTAATATTGTATGTTGATGACCTATTAATAAACAGATGTGGAAAATCTCATCTCAGATTGTAACAAAAAAAATGGCTACTGAGTTTGAGAAGAAATATCTCAAGATGATGCATTACGTTTTGGGTCTTGAGGTATGGAAGAGACAGGATGAGATCTTTCTAAATCAAGGGAAGTATACAGTAGAAATCCTGAGAGGTTCGATATGTTGGATTTCAAGGAAATGTCTACACTTATGATATCAAATATGAAGTTGTTGCAGGATACAACTTCAAATAATGTGGATGTTACTTTATATAGGGAGATGGTGGGTTTGTTGATGAGCTTGATGAATACAATACCGGATAGATGTTTTGCTATGAACACCCTGAGTCAATATATGGAGCAGCCCAGGTAGGTTCATTTGGTTGCATAAAAACATGTGATGAGGTACCTTGAGGGTACATTGGATTATGGTCTCAGGTATGTGACATAGCATGAGTTCGGGTTATATGGATATTTGCAATCAGATTGGGGAGACATTATTCCTGATCAGAAGAGTACTTTGACATATTTCTTCAGTCTACTCTCTAGTATGGTTTCATGGAGAAACATGAAGCAGTTGTGTGTATCACTTAGTACGGCTGAGGTAGAGTATGTGGCAGCATGTGCATCAAGTTGCGAAGTAGTATGGCGTCAGAAATTTTCAACTATGGACTTGTAGGTAAGACCTACAAGAATAGGATGACAAGACTTATTTTGGAGGACAAGTGATGAAGCCAACAGGTTGAATATCTTGTTGAGAGGGAGACAGAAATTCAGTTCCAAAGGGAGATGGGTACTACAGTAAGGAGCAGGAGGTGTTGGGTATGTGTTATATTATGTGCATGAGCAGTAGTGAAATTTGTTTGCCTCGAGAAACATGTCGCATTTTTTCCTCATTTTTCGTGTTGCCTCGATTTTCATGTCCATTGTTGGGAGGTTTTTCGACACATGGTTTTTTGCTAATGGTTTTCTATTTCCAGTTAAGGAATTAGGGTTGTTCACTAATCCAAGTCATTGGGTTAAGGTTTGGTATGTCGCTTGCTCCTATATGTATATTGTATTGTAAACAATGTATCACTATGAATGAATATAGAATATGTTGGTTTTCCCGGTTTGGGTTTCTAGGTGAAAAATCTCTATGTAATGTTTGTATTTGCCATTGTATCTTTTCTATCCTTTTATTAAAAATCTATTTGCAGTAAATATTGTACAAGGTTAAAATCTACATTTGGTATCAAAGGTTTGTTGGCTTTAGGGGGACACCTTTGTGGTCAAGGGTTTGGCTCGGGACTATGATAAGCCTTGTTACAATGGGAGATCCATGGTATTGATTTTTCAGGTGAAAAGTAATGGCGAGCAATTCGAAAATGGAGATCGAGAAGTTTAATGGGAAAAGTTTTGAGCTGTGAAAGCTCAAGATGGAAGATTTGTTGGTGGACAAAGATCAATGGATCGTGGTAGATCTAGGTACTTCACCTATAGGAACTTCAACAAATGATTGGAAAAAGTTGGATCAAAAGAGGAAGAGCACAATCTGACCGTGTCTCTCAGATTCAGTATTACTGAATGTGTCAGAGGAAGCTGTAACCAAGGATTTATGGGATAAGTTGGAAAAGTTGTATCAGTCTAAGTCCCTAGTAAATAAACTATTCCTGAGAAAGAAGTTGTATAATTTGAGGATGCGAGATGCAGACTCGGTGGCAGAGCATTTGAACGCTTTCAATACTGTGGTAAGTCAGTTAGTATCTATTGAGATTAAAATTTCAGATGAAGATAAGTGTATCAATTTATTGTTTTCTTTACCAGACTCGTGGGATAGTCTAGTTGTGGCCATAGGTATTAATACAACTACCTTTAAGTTTGATGAAGTGGTCTCATCCTTGTTGTTGGAGGAAATGAAGCAAAATAGTATGGAAGGACAGAACAAATACGCATTATTTACAAGAGGACGCTCCCAAGAAATAAATGGATCTAAGTTCTCAAGTGGGAGATATAAGTCTAAGGGTAGATCTAAATCTCCTAGAAAGTTTGTAAAGGTATGTTGGAGACGTGGAAAATAAGGGCAGTACAAGAAGCAATATAGATAGAAAGTTGAGAAAAGGAAGGTATCTGAAGAATCTTCTTATACAGAAGAAAAGACCTCCAAGAAAGAAGGAGGGGATGTGTACTTGGATTCTTCAAGAACACATGCAGATCATGAGGCATGGTTGGTTCAATCAGGTGCATCCTTTCATATGACTCCCCAAAGGGATTGGTTCTTTGAATATGAAAGGTATGATGGAGGTAATGTTTTCCTAGGTGATGATTTGAAAACCAGAATCATAGGATGAGGAAAAGTCAAGTTGAGGCTTATAGATAGAGGGATTCGAACATTGCCGGGGGTTCTGCACATCCCAGGTTTGGCAAGAAATTTGAATTTTGTAAGCAAAATGGACAATGAAGGGGTAAAAACAATATTTGAAAAGGAAACATGCACGATGGTTCGAGGAACAATGGTGTTGTTGAAGGGAGTTCAGTTTGGAACTCTGTATAAGTTGCAAGGAAGCACTATTAGTGATGGTTGTAATAGTTCCATTGTTCCTAATATTGGAGTTGAAGAAGAAAGAACTCCTATAGTCTCTGGAGAAAAGGTTATGTTGTGGCATCAAAGACTAGGGAATATCAGAGAGAAGGATATTCGACTACTACACGATAAAGGTATGGTTGAAGTTATGTCTATTTTTTCTCTAGATTTTAATTTTTGTGAACATTGTGTATATGGGAAGAAAAATCAGGTAAGATTCCCCTCTAGTTCATCGAGGGCAGAAGGAATTTTATAGCTAGTTCACAATGATGTTTTTGGAATTGTATCGGTCCCATCATTGGGAAAATCTGTGTAATATGTTTCATTTACAGATGAATTCATGAGGAATACTTGGATATATTTCCTCAGGAAGAAATCTGAAGTCTTTGACAGGTTTAAAGAGTTTAAGTCTCTTGTTGAGAATCAAACAGAGAAAAGAATTAAGCTGACGAGGACAGATAATGGAAGAGAGTTCTGCGGGAATGAATTTGAATAATTCTGTAAGAAGTGTGGTATATCAAGGCAGAAGACTACACCATATACACCTTAGTAGAATGGAGTTGTAGAAAGGATGAACATGACACTCATGGAAAAATCAAGGTGCATGCTCAGTGGTGTCGAGTTAGGGAAATAATTATGGACAAAGGCAGTGGGTAGTGCATGTTACTTGGTAAACATATCACCCTCATCAATGCTGGATGACAAGACTGCACAAGAGGTAAAGATGATTAAGAAACCTTCTCTCACACATCTCAATGTATTTGGCTATGATGCCCATGTTCATGTTCCAATGGAAAACTAGATTAAGCTAGATAAAAAGGATGAAAAGTGTATCTTTATTGGATATAAAGATGGTATCAAAGGTTGTAATCTTTGGAACCGATAAACTAAAAAGGTAGTGTATATCCGAGATGTGGTATTTAGAGAAATGAAGGATGTTTTTAAGAAGGAAGTCCTACCAAGTAAGGAAGAACCAGAGAAAATAGAGTTTGATTTAAAAGATGATGAATCAGACTCTACAGAAGAACAAGAATCAGAAGAAGAATATCCTCATACTCCAGTATAGAGGAGATCGGTTCGAGAAAGAAGGCTACCAGAAAGGTATACTCCATCTGATTTCCGTTCAATTTTTTCTTTGTCTATTACTGATGATGATACTATAAATGTCAAGGAGGTAGTGGATTCAGATGATGGAAATATCTGGAAAAGGGCCATTGACGAAGAAATGGCATCTTTGGATAAGAATGAGGCTTGGAATCTAGTGGAGTTGTCGACTAGAAGTAATCCCATTGGCAGAAAATGGGAATTTAAAAATAAGATGAATGTAGAAGGAAAAGTGGAGAAATACAAAGATTAGTTAGTAGGAAAGGGTTATTCCCAGGTTGAGGGAATTGATTTTGGTGAGATTTTTTCTCCTGTTGCCAAGTTAACCTCTATAAGATTTATGTTATCTGTTGCTACTGCATTTGATTTTGAAGTAGAACAGATGGATGTGAAGACAACATTCCTACATGGGGATCTGGAAGAAGAAATCTATATGAAGAAACCAAAATGTTATGTTGTGAAGGGAAAGAAGGAGCTGGTATGCAAGCTAAAAAAGTCCTTGTATGGTTTAAAACAATCACCAAAAATGTGGTATCAAAAATTTGATACTTATATGCTAAGACTTGGCTTCACAAGAAGCAAAGAGGATCATTGTGTGTATTTTAAATTAATTGATGATCATTTGATTTATTTATTCTTGTATGTGGATGACATGTTGTTGATAGGAAATAATAAGGAGATTATCTAGGATGTGAAAACTCAGTTGTCCTCTAAATTTGACATGAAGGATATCGGTGCTTCAAATTTAATTTTCGGCATGGAAATTAAGAGAGATTGAAAAAAGAATAAACTCTGGTTAAATAATATAAAATATGTCGATACAATATTACAGAGGTTTAATATGAAATAATGTAAACCGGTCAAGGTTCATATTCCTGTTGGTGTAAAGTTATCTGCGAATCAGTGTCCCAAGACACATGAAGAGGAGGAGGACATGTCTCATGATCCATATGCAAGTTTAGTTGGAAGTTTGATGTATGCAATGGTTTGTACTAGACCGAACATTGCACATGCAGTGGGAGTTTTGAGCATGTATATGTCAAAACCATGGAAGGAGCATTGGACAACAGTAAAAAGGGTTTTCAGGTATTTGTGTGGCACTTCTATCTATGGATTGTGCTACCAAGGAAGATCGGGATTGGACAAAGTATTGGATATACATTGTTAAGAACCGAACATCAACATAGCATAGAAAAACCTCAGGAAAAGTACTCAACGCCTTGAAAAAGAGATAATTTCAGATAATAAGCCTCTTCGAGGGGGCAACCTCCTTTTACCCCACTTAAATG
>JZKD02S1537203.1:154918-168338 GCA_000966675.3 Picea glauca | reverse complement strand
AGGAGACTAGGAGGTATAATTACAACTAATGGACTAAAGCCGACATAAATAAAATAACATTACTAATATAACATGCCCCAATTAAGGGGTAATGAGCCAATATTAGGGCTTAACATACATGGATTTGTGGATGTAGACTGGGCTCGAGACATGGATCATAGGATATCTACAAGTGGGTATGTGTTTAACTTGTTTGGAGGAGAAACAATTTGGATGAGAAAAAGATAGGTTGTAGTGTCACTTTCAACTACAGGATTTGAATACATGGCAGACACTCATGCAAGTAAGGAAAAAGTATGGTTACAAATATTGTGTTCAGGTATTGGGTTGGTACAACAAGCTGTAAGGATAGATTGTGACACTCAAAGTGTAATTTTTATGGCGAAGAACCCGACTTATCATTCAAAGACAAAGATTATCGATATCAAATATCACTTTGTGAGAGACATGGTTGAATAAAATAAAGTGTTGTTGATGAAGGTGGAAACTTTGAAGAATGTTGTAGACTCAATAACAAAATCTGTGAGCACTGAGAAGTTCTCTTGGTGTAGAGGATCCATGGGCATTGTTGCCATGGATTGTTGACTATGTAACCCTGTAACCCCTTGTATGAAAAGAAAAAAACAAGTGGGAGAATGTTGGTTATGTGTTATATTATTTTCACGAGCAATAGTGAATTTTTTTCCTTGGGAAACATGTCACATTTTTCCTCGTTTTTCATGTTGCCTCGATTTTTGTGTCCATTGTTGGGCGATTTTTCGGAACATGGTTTTTTTCCGATGGTTTTCTATTTCCGGTTAAAGGATTAGGGTTGTTGACTAATCCAATCATTGGGTTAGGGTTTTGGATGCCGTTGGATCCTATATGTATATTGTATTGTAAACAATGTATCACTATCAATGAATATAGAATATGTTGGTTTTCCCGATTTGGGTTTCCAGGGGAAAAATCTCTATGTAATATTCGTATTTTCCATTGTATCTTTTTTGTTATTTTACTGAAAATATGTTTGCAGTAGATATTGTAGAAGGTTAAAATATACAGGAGGCTCTACCGGATGCAGGAAGCAGTCATGTGTGGTGCTCAATACGGCTGAAGTTGAGTATGTGGCAACATGTGCAACAAGTCATGAAGCAGTGTGGCTTCGGAAATTGCATACTATTGGACTGAATTTGACTTGTAGGTAAGATATAAAAGAAGAGGATGAAGAGACTTGTTCTGGAGGACAAGTGATGAAGTCAGTAGGTTGAAGATTCAGTTTATATTCAGTGCTCAAGAGTGAGTTGGATGGTCAGTTACAAAGGGAGCTAGGTACTATGGTAAGGAGTAAGAGGCTCTACCAGATGCAGGAAGCAGTCATGTGTGGTTCTTAGTATGAATGAAGTTGAGTATTTGGAAGCATGTGCAGTAGCAGTGTGGATTCGAGAACTGTTGTCTGGGTTATTTGGTCTCGGACTGGAGGCTACTTGCATTTGGTGTGACAACCAAAGTTGCATGAATTCATCAGAGAACCTCGTGGTCTATGATAGGTCGAAGCATATCAAGATCATATATTAATATATCAGGGATATGGTGTAGAATGGAGTAGTGAGGCTCCATTTTCGTGACTACATAGGATCAAGTTGAAGATATGTTTACCAAGACACCGTCGAGGAAGAAGTTTTAGTACTTCAGGGACAATCTTGGCATGGTCCCCCTTCAGAGGGAGTGTTCTCATCCAGTAGGAAAAAGGGTTGGCACTAAGACATGTGGAACTCATCCATCATGAAAAGGGATGGCACTGAGTGTTCTCATCCATCATGAAAAAGGGATGGCACTGAGATAGGTGGAACTCATCCAGCATGAAAAAGGGTTGGCACTAAGTATTCTGATATAGCATGAAAAAGGGATGGCACTGAGATAGGTGGAACTCATCCAACATGAAAAAGGGTTGGCACTAAGTGTTCGCATTCAAAATGAAAAAGGGATAGCACTGAGACAGGTGGAACTCATCCATCAATAAAAAGGGATGTAATTGAGTGTTCTCATCCAACATGAAAAAGGGTTGGCACTGAGACAGGTGGAACTCATCCGGCACAAAAAAGGGTTGGCACTGAGTTTTCACATCCAACATGAAAAACGTTTGGCACTAAGACAGGTGGAACTCATCCAACATGAAAAAGGGTTGGAACTGAGTTTTCTCACCCAACATAAAAAAGGGTTTGCATTGAGACAGGTGGAACTCATTCAACATAAAAAAGCGTTGGTACTGAGTGTTCTCATCCAACATGAAAAAGGTTTTTCACTAATACAGGTGGATCTCATCCATCATGAAAAAGGTATGGAACTAAGATAGGTGGATCTCATCCAGCATGAAAAAGGGCTTTCATTGAGACTGAGGCTGCACATGATGAGGTATTGATGCATTGCAAGGTAGTGGATGTCTTAGAGACATGTTGTAGTTATTTGAAAAATACCCACGGGCCTTGGATGAATTGGTTGTGAATTCAAAAGGGTGAACATAATGAGGTACATATGCATTGCAAGGTAATGGATGTCAAGGTGACATGTTGAAGCTATTTGAGAGCTACCCACATGTAATATTCAAAGGTAATCTTTAGAGGTAATATTGGCACAATGTATAATGTCTCCCTCACTGAGAGGAAGTGTTGATGTTTGGGAAACATCGGAGATAAATTGATCTAGGAGGATATCAGTGGTGACCCACCTTGTCCAAGTGGCTAAAAACAATTTTTTGGCAACTTACTATTCTTAGAAGTTTTTCAGTTCTTACACTTCTGGGGCCATTTTAAGGGCATACAAAATGTTTTTTTTTGACGATGAGTAACATCAATGATATAAAAAGTCTTCTATTGATCCCCCTAAATGAATCTCATCATCAATACCTTTCCAACGAGCTATCGTTCTTCCTAAACGAAGATCGTATGCAAAAGTTACGACCCCTGGATGTTAATGTACTAACTTATTCCAATGGGGCCCACAAACTTTTGGTGCTTCATCTCCCAGGGTTAGGGTTTTTAATGTCTAGGGATTTGGAATTCATGTTTATTATAAAAATTCCTTCAGAGCCTCATTGTACTCATCTTCTTGGGAATGAGCATATTTGTCACATCTCTTCTCAGAGATAAGCTGCCACCATTCTAGAAAGCTTGTTTTTAGTTTGCATTTTACAGTTTTCAACATATTTCTTATTTAATAGAAACCAATTTTTATTGTATCTATGTTATTTTTCAATGTGTCTCTGTGTTAATATTATAAATTGGGTGTTTCATTTTGTTCTGCTCATAAATCCAGATCAGTGGTATCATAGAATTCTGCTCCTTGTCATTTTTTTAATGCATGTCCCTGACACGGTTAGGGTATAAAGAGTTGGGTCTCGAGCTTGTTTCTCTTGAGGAAAAGTTCTCTCACATGCCCAAGAAACCATCCATGGTGAGAGAAAATAAATATGATGGTACATGATATCCTTTCAAAAATATTCTTGAGGAAGCCCTTGAGCGACAGAGGAACGAGATGATGGACAACTTTGCACAAATCCTTCGACGACTGAAAACAAGCGATGCATCCACCTCAAGAGGAAGCACTACCCCCTTCAAGGTATATATTAACTTTGATATTCCTATATTTAAAGTCAAATAGATTCCAATTCCATAGATAAATGGTTAAACCTTCTAGAAAGGTATTTTTCTGTCCACAACTTTTCCGATAGAGAGAAAATTACATTTGCACTCCACTTGGGGTTCCTTCAGGGATGCTATTAAGGAACAATACTACTCTGTTGGAATTTATGATGAATTTTATCCAATATGGACCACATTGCATCAAGAAAGAGACCAAACAATGCTAGAGTTCACTAATTTATTCCATACCTTGCGCACCAAGCTGGGTATCAAATATTTTGAGCGACATCTGGTGCTCAAGTACCACGACGGTCTGCATAGATACATACATATAGAAATGGATTTTTTGGAAAACTCATCCTTGCGAGTGGCCTATCGATATGCCAAAAATATCAAGTAGAATATGAAACAAAACTTGTGACAGTTTGGGTCTGGGAACCCCTCACAACAGAAGTAGGGAAAGGGAAGCCCCAAACCATAAAACAAAGGACAGATCAAAAATGGGAAACCTAGGGACAACTAGTTCAAGACTTAAGAAAATAAGGATAATGGGAATATAAAGAAAGATATCGGGAAGTGGTGCTACTTCCATAAGAGCCCCTGGCATAACATTGTTGATTGTCGCTCAATAGTCATTGGTGGTTGAGGTAAAATCCTCTGAATCAGATGCGGGTTCCCAATCCGAGTCAGAACCAGAAAAAGAGAGATGGATCATTGACGTAGAACCCAGTTCCACAATTACTACCACCAATTTCTAGCCTGGTGAACCTGATGAGCCATAGGAAGGAGAGTGCCTCTTTCATTCACATATGTGGGTAAAAGGCACTCCATTGAACTTCATCATTGATAGCGGTAGCCAAAAGAACCTCATCTCAGCAAAGGTCATCAAATGACTAGCCTTGCCAACAACACCGCAACTGTAGCCCTACACCATCAGATGACTCTGTCAAGCAAGTGATCTTCACGTTAGCTAATAGTGTCGCATGTCGTTTGGCATCAAGCGGTTCAAATATGAGGTATTGTGTGATGTTTTTTCCCTTGAAGTTTGTGATGTTATTTTGGTACAACCTTATTTATGGAAATATCATGTTGTATATGAGTCTACGACTCACAGTGTTATTATTACTTTGAACAGGAAATTTTATAGGATACCTGAGGTAGTCCCACCTAGTGTTATTTCCTTGAACTCTGCCAAGGAATGTCGAAAGGTGATTTCTCAGACTGGGAAGTTTTTCTTCTTTGTGAATCACTCTCAGAGTGAGTGAAAGGTTGCAGCCACATCCATGGCCTTCGCGACTGACCTCTCCGTGTAGTAGAAGAAACTAGATAAGACCATGGAAGAATACAAAGACATATTTTCATCACCTACTGGGGTACCTCTGCATTGTCACTTCAAGTATCCCATCAATCCAACCCCCGATGCACCACTACCCAATGGGTCAGTCTATCACTGCTCTCTGCTAGAAAAGGAGGAGATAAAATTTCATATCCAAGAATTGCTCCACAAGGGGCACATCACCCTGTGGAATCCCAATCATGTTGGTGCAGAAGAAAGATAGGACTTGTTGAATTTGTATTGATTATCGGGCCCTAAATAAAATCACAGTCAGGAACCAGTACCCGATTCCTTGGATTGACGATCTCCTTGATCAACTAAATGGGTCCAAATAATTCAATAAGATTGATCTGATGTCTAGATACCATCAGGTCCCAATAGAACCAACAGATGTATGGAAAACTTCCTTCAAGTCAAAATAAGGTATTTTTCAATGGTTGGTCATGCCCTTTGGTTTGACAAATGCCCCAAAAACTTTCATGAGGATGATAGATGATATCTTGTGGATTTTCACTAATTCTTTTTTGGTAGTGTATCTGGATGACATCCTCCTCTACAGTAAGACTTGGGTAGAACACTTACAACATATTCAACATGTTTTTCACACTCTACCATAGAAAAATCTATATACCAACTTGGAAAAATTCTCCTTTGGCATGGAAAAGATCCAGTACCGTGGCCACATTGTTGATGCGCATGGTGTGCATGTTGATCCAACCAAGATCCAAGTCATTCATGACTCGCCATCCCCAACCACTCTCACTGATCTTCATAGCTTCTTAGGACTTTCCCAATTTCTATCAAAGGTTCGTATTGGGATTCTCCCATATTGCATGGGTCGTGATCCAAATAACTAGAGGTGGTGGTAAGGAAAAAATTGTGTGGGGCTTGTCCCAACAGAAAATGTTCGTTGATCTGAAGTAGTGCTTGTGCTCCGCGCTAGTGATTTCATTGCTTGACCTACAAGAGCCCTTTGAGATCGAGACATATGCTTTAGACTATGTTGTGGGAGTAGTCATCACTCAGCATGACCACCCCATGGCCTATCATAGTGAGACACTATTAGATGTCATCCTTAAGTACCCTACTTACGACAAAGAAATGGACTTCATTTTGAAATACTACCTCCAGTGGAGGCATTACATTCTCAGGAAGGATATAGTCATCCACACTGATCATAATTCGTTTTAGTTGATTCAGACACAAGGAAAATTTCAAAATGATCACCATCATAAGTGGTCCACATATTTGCAGCAGTTCCACCTTGTTGAGGAAAATATATGAATTGATCTTACTCAAGCATTTTCATATTATGTTTGGCTAAAGAAAAATAGATGGGAATCTCAGCCTAAGTTTATAGCCAACAAAAATAACATCCTAACTCACAAGTATTAATTACCAGTTCTTAGGCTAATCTTTTATTAATAAAAAACTTGCGGGAAATTTACTTTTTATCTAATTTTCTGAATATAACAGTCGTTGAAATAAATGTAAAGATAGAAGCAAAGACACCGAGATGATAATCAAGACAGATGAGACATAAAGAAATCCTTTATTTCATTCCAATTCACCAAAGAGTCATTCTTTTACAAAATTTCATGCATAAATTTAGGACCAAATTCAAACTTAGACATCCCCGATGGAACATACAAAAGGACCTCTGATAGAAAATAAAAAAAATGAACTCTAAAAGTTGGATCATCTTGCCACAGATTGTTGCCCACTCAACTCTGTACAATAGCCTTTGTTAGTCATGAAAACTAATTCACAAACAGACAAGTCTACATAGACTATCAAAGATAGATGAACACCTCTGAAAAACAAGTGTCTGAATGATGTAATTCAGCCCCAAATCTTGTTGTCCACAATAAGACCCTTCTATCATAAAAAGAATTAGGCTTGTGATAAATTACGGAATGAATGAAAACTGAACTATCTCAGCATAAACTCAAAGAAAAAAACTTAATATTCTTCTCCTTCTGTCCTCCCCTTGTTCCTCCCTTTCCTTTTTCCTTAAAACAAATTAGAATTGGTTGAAGTAGTTGAACCAACTCATTAGTTAAGTTAATTAAAATACTCAACCAAATTTTAGTTAAGGGGAAGAGTAATAATCATAATAAGGGATTTTTAAATAAATAATAACTAGTAGGTGGGACCCCTTGTGACTCCCTTTAGCTCTTAACAATCATAACATAAATAATTAATTAAGAAAAACACCTCCTTGTGACTCCCATCATCACATGCACATTTTGACAATTTATCTCATTTGTATTTGACATTGTTTTCAAAAATGCATTACTCATATATACAAAAATAAAACATGTTTTCCAAACTCTTGAATTCAACTATCATCAACAATAGATAAAATAAAAAAAAACTCAAAATCCATGTTTCCCACTATGAGATGCAATCTTTCCTTGATTGTTGTTGTCACCCTTTGATTTTCCTGAATTTGCCTTTGGATACGCTGAGCCTTTAATCCTAATCTCATTGATCATGTGAGAAAAATCATCCCTCAAATGCATTCATAAAGACACAGATTTGTCAAAGCCATTGGAGGGCAAGGAAGGGGCAACAATGGCTTTTCCTTTGTCAGCGGCATGGTGGGCCTCAGTTTCAATCTTTTGCTAGCATGGGAGGACTGCACTAGTGAGTGTTCAGGGGAAACTTGGACAATCTGATTGTTAGGCGGAGGAGAAGGAAAAGATAAATTGGGCCAGCCATGATGTTGGGAGACTGTCGGGTGGACAATCTCTTTCCATCCATCATTTTCAAGAACCTTGGGTTGCAATGAGACATGAGGGGGCACATGAATAACGGGGGCTTGCAGAACGTGGAAGGGAGGTCTTTCAGGCCTAGGTTGGACTACTCCTTGTCCAATCCAATTGAAAAATATGGCCTGAAACAACTGGCCTAACTCTTGTGAGTCAGCGTAAAAATGTATGGAGAACCTTAGCCTTCTTGGGCCTATGTTCCAATTAACTCTCCCTTTGTTGCCTTTGCCATGGATACCTCGGCTGAAAAAAATCATTCATGCATGCATGATTGATTAGAAAATAGTCTTTTAAATAACCATACATGATAACTCTTTAAAAATATGAAATACATTTTGGCTCAGCAATGTATCAAACTCATGCAATCCAATCCATAAAAATTTTTAAACTGTTTTTTAATGAGCAGGGGTTGAACAAAGGGTTCTAGGATATGCAAGGGGATTGTATTGAACAAAACATGATATAATGAGGGGGAAAAAGAACACAGTTACTGCTCAAAGAAAACAACAATAAACTGTAATGGAAATCAAAGAAAGCATTCACTGTAATCCAACCAAGACAATGTAACTTCCAACTACTTCAATACAAAATTCTCCTTCACTGTAATCAATTTTAGAACAAGGAGTGAAAAATGAATGTGGGAAGGAAATGGGGTTGTAATTAGTGAAAAGAAAAATGATGGTAGGGAAAGAGAGCGATTATTGTTCATAAAATTAATTAAGTGATCTATAAACCATTCTTTAAAATGAAACACCTCAACCAAATGACCAGTGAAACCCAAAATAATTTATGTGTAAATTTCAAACAATTATGTGCATCAACTTGCTCACGGTAATCAAATATTTAACACAGTTCCATAAAACAAGACAGATTGCGTTCCACAACCACCTGTAGAGGAGCTCTACTTTTTTCATCTATCCATTTAACATTTAAGCAATTTGCAAATGAATACACAGTCAAATACGTCCACTCTATTGATCAACCACTACCAACCATTTCAATTATCAAATGCAGACATAAAAATTGTGCTTGATTCTGTCTTTCATCTCATTTAATAATTAAATTGCAATGAGGTTATGTTGTCACAACACCCATGCCTATCACTGTTAAAATGCATGATATTCACTTAACATTCATAGTGTACATTCAACACAATGATCCATATTTATCTTGCAAAGATAATGCCTTGCTATTTAAACATGCAGATAACAATCACCACTTTAATTCACGCTATGTTGTGAAATATACAACCATTCGACAAAACGCAATTTCATTTCTATGACTATACAGGTCCAATTTTTCTTTGAATCTAAACATTCACAATGTTGGGCTATCCATCGAACACAACGAGGCAGAAACAACATGCCTAACCTCATAACACAAATAATCGAAATGCAACAAAGCCATGTTTAAAAACTCTGTGACTATCTCTGAGTGCGCAACCCAAAAAATATCCATAACATACACAGTGGGAAGCCATACCATAAACACCACAATGCAACATTCCCATTTAAAAATTTTAAACACACAATCACAGTATCATTAACTCAACCTATCGTGCTGAGTTATCAATCCACTACAAAGAGGCAACAATAGTAATGCTCAAATTAATCAAACTACAACCAAACCATACGGTGTAAAAACTTGTGCCCATTCTTGACGAAACAATCAAATAACCGTACATACATAGTGGATGGAAATTCCATAAGAACCCCTATTTAAAGAATCATTCAGCCATTAAAAACACACAGTTACAGTAATCATTGAGTCATGCTTATATGAACACCACTCATACCAATGCATCAATCGCGAAGCATCATTGTGCATTGATCAATTAAGAACAATGTTGGGTTATCAATTTAATAAACACAAGGACAATGACTATGTATTTTATTTAACAACTCATTCTGATTAACCATGCTGAGATTATCCACCCAATAATAACAATTGAAATGACTAGATGCCAAAACCAGCACCACTTTCATATAATCAACTTTGGTCGAGTCGGTAATCAACTCTGTCGACAATACATACCAATCTATAACAACCAATAGCAAACCCGACAAGACACAACGGTCTTCTCTATCAACTCTCATACTCGAGGAGTTAAGGGTTTTCCCTATGGCCAACACAGGGAAACTAAATTTGACTCTTCTCAATGGTGAAAACCTTCGAGACCAACGGTGCATATGCAGAGAAAACCACAATTTATTTCGTGGTCAGGCTGAAAAATCCTGTGACAGGAGAGGCTATGAACAGAGGAGAAAATATCTAATTCATCCTGGTAATGATATTTAACACACGCAGGGTGTAATCCTCATGGCTCTCCAGTCAACCAACTACAACGTTGAGGTGCAAACAGAGCCGAGAAGAAGCAATATAACCCACTGTGCGACCATTAATAGTGACAACAACCTAATGCCCAAGTGAACAAAATGCAGTGACACAAATCGCTTCCAACCATTAAACCCCATAAAAGCCAAAGACTGGGTATGGTGATACAAATGTGTGAAGACAACCAGCCACTCAAGACCAAACAAAACCCTCCAACTAAACCATCAAGGATGAAAGGCATCCTTTATGGCTACTAACACCCAAGATGACCAATAACACTGTGACTTCAACATTATTGTAGAGAAACCATCAATGCTTCATTCCAAAATCACAATTTTACACAGTTGCAATACATAAGAAAAACAAAACCCATACATTCAAGCCAATATCCATTTCATAAACAGAGCAGACTCATGGATGGTCAAAAAAGTACATACATGTAAACCAAGCATCTTAAACGCAAGTTGGCCGAGCGGTTCCTCCCTGCTTGAAAATCGGAGCATGACCACAACAACAAAGTTGAACAATAACCTGACTAGGGTGGCAACCAGTGGAAGGAGTAAGGGTGACGTGCAGTAAATGCACATTGCGTCCACCCTCAGTCAATTAATTCATTAGTGCATTCCAATAAGCTTCCATTAACCCAATTAATTAAACCATGTATCGAAACCATCAACCATTAAAACCAATAGCGTGACCCATATCAACTTATGCCATAAAATAATCCTAATGCATATCAACTATATAACTCAATAAATCACATAGCTTTTAACTTAGTAGCTAGGATAACAACAATCCATTAAAAAACGATGCATGTAGTGTAGTATATAGCATGTTTTAGTTCCTTCCCTTTTCTCTTATATTGCTTTTTCCTTTTTCCAATTGCTTGTATATGTTATTGCTAACATGTTTATTATGCAGGTATACTAGTAATAGATCCCATTAACAAATAGCAGTGATAAAAAGGATAGCATAGGCCGTTGTAAAATAAAACTTGAGCCTAGAGCAGTAGAAAAACACAGAACATGCCTTCTCCATTGCTAATAAACCAAGATTATATCACCATGTAAGAAGTGTTCAACAGTATCACAACATCAAAAAAGGAACCAGACCTGATCTCCAATCTACAAGGGGGTCCCACCTACTAGTATTATTTAGCTTTTATAATAATAGGCTTTAGCAACACTTCGCAGGAAAAACTTTTTTGCGATTTTAATTGTCAACACACCTCAACATCAAGTATAAAATAGGAAGTACCAACTGAGTCCCTGATTTCCTCAGTTGACCTCTAGTTGCGGAAATCACCACAGTTCTCAATTCTTGTGGCCACGAGACCTCTGGATGGCCCCACCTCTATGAGACAGATCTTGACTTTTCCAACACCCACCAGATGTTGGGCTTAAACACAAATGTCACCAATTTCCATCTTCAGGACGGGTTGTTGTGTCATCTAGGCCATCTATTCATTCCATCAATTGAGTGAGCGAAGATTATTTGGGAAGCATACTACATTCAAGTGGCAAGACACTTTGGAGTGGAAAAAAAGTGGCAGTTCTGCAACGAAATTTCTACTGGCTGAAAATTTGATAGGATGTTAGCAAGTATATCCAGTCTTGCAATTCCTGTGTTATTACCAAACCAACCATTAAGAAACAAGGCCTATACACTCCTCTTCCTATTCTTGATAGGCCCTAGGAATCCATCTTGATGGACTACATGTCGGGCCTTCCATCCACCAAGCGGGGAAATGACTGTGTTTTTTATCGTTTTTCTAAGATGGTGATTCTGGTCGCTTGCAAGAAGAGAATCATAGCGAAAGTCACTTCCAAGCTCTTCTTTGAATGAGTGTGGGTACACTTTGGGATCCCACAAACCATTATATCATATCGGGATATTCAGTTCCTCAGCACATTATGGTTGAGCCTTTGGTCATTGTTGGACACCAAGCTCACCAAGTCCACTTCCTTCCACCCCAGACAAATGGACAAACCGAGGTCGTCAACTAGATGATCATGCACATATTATGCATGTACAATTCCAAGAACCCTTGCAATTGGAATGAGTGTCTTCCCTATGTTCAACACAACTACAACAGAGCCATACATAGCTCAACCAACCACAACCCATTTTATGTGGGGTTGGGATTTCAACCATTGGGTCCCATGGATGTTGCACTATCCCTTGTGGCCACACAAGAAGACTCGTCGCATGATCCAAATCGAGATGACAAAGACACCCATTTCATTGAGAGGATCCATCACATCTGCCAATAGGTTCAAGATAATTTATAGAAGTCCAATGCCAAGTACAAGAAATGTCGTGATCAACACCAGGTGCCATGCCAGTTTCAGGTGGGAGACAAGGTTTGGTTGCACTTGTAGAAAGAACACCTTACAAGGCATCATTGGAAGATTCTCACTTCGTTATGGACCCTACACCATCACCAAGGATGTGGGTGACAATTCTTTTGAGCTCAACCTTCCCCCATTCCTTGGATTGCACCCAATATTCAATGTGGACCTCCTTCGGCCTTATTTTCCACCATTATTGGACACCTCAGAGATAGAAAAATAGTTGAAACCAACAGAGATCAACCCTAAATGTATGGAATATAAATACAATGACCATATCATGGATACACAAGTCAAGGGAAGTCTCTAGCAAAGGATCCATCTTTATCGGGTTGTCAAAGCAGGGCAGCTCGTGCACCAAGGCAAGTGGCTCACCCAGGGCCAAATTCAATAGAAATTTCCTCATCTGATGGGGGTACTCAATGCAATGGATACCATTTCTTCCAAAGAGGGGAGGATTTATCCAAGATGATATCGGTGGCCACCCACCTTGTCCAACTAGCTCAAAACATTTTTTTGGTAACTTACTAGTTTTAGCAGTTTTTAGGTTCCTGGACTTCCAGGGCCATTTTCAGGGCATAAACAACTCTTTTTCATGATCAGGAACCTCAATGAAAAAAAAAGGTTCTGATTGATCCTTATAAATGAATCTAATCATCAATACCTTTCCAACAAGCTATCAAGCGCCGTAAACGAAGATCATACGAAAACGTTACGACCTTGAAAGTTGATTTACTAACTTACCACAACGGGGCCCACATGACTTTTGGTGCTTCATCTCCTAGGGTTAGGTTTTTGGAATTCATGTTTATTGTAAAAATTCCCTTAGAGACTCATTGTACTCATCTTCTCGGGAATGAGTGTAGCCTTCACATCTCTTCTCAGAGATAAGATGCCTCCATTCTAGCAAGCTTGTTTTGAGTCTACATTTTACAGTTTTCAACATATTTCTTATTTAATAGAAATCAAGTTTTACTGTATCTCTGTGATTTTTCACCGTGTCTC
>JZKD02S1537203.1:127068-140128 GCA_000966675.3 Picea glauca | reverse complement strand
TAACTCCTTGATCATATACTTAGATTGATTGTTGAATATGTTGAGTTGTCTTCACTTCGATTGGTTTGTATTGTTGTGGTCTTGACGGCACAAGAGCATTGGAGCGAAGCTGGAAAAACAAAGACCAAAGGAAGCGCTCATAAGGTATGTCCATGATTCTTGCTTCCTTATTCGTTCAATAATCTAAATCTTGGGAAAGAGTATTATTTTGTCTTGATTTGTTCTAGATCCAGGTGGATCTAGGGAGATCGGTTTGTGTCCACACTTACGGATTTATCCAATAACAAAAATGAAGAAGACTTGTATTCTTGAAAATATTTGCAAGTAAAATTTATGTGTTAAAATGCAAATGGATCAACTTTGCAACACAAATTTAATAGGATTTACTCATTCAAGATGCATATAAACAGAAGCAAAATCAGTGAACAGAAAACACATAACACAACAAATGATAAAGGAGTTCACCCCTCTCTTGGGCTACATCTCCTGGTCCAGCTTCCAATGGATCATTTGTATTATTTGCTCAAAGTGCTCAAAAATGTGCTTTACAATACTCAAAATGCCAAATAGACTGCTCCAATGGATTTAGAACGTCCAAAAACCCCTAGCTGGGCTTTTTCGGCACCTTGTTTGGCCAAAAATTGAAGAAGATAGGCTTCCTGGAAGTCCCCCCTTCAAGCTTGTTGTCTCTGCATCTACAAAATGCACCCTTGTTGGCTCAACCTAGCCCACACGCATTTTAAAGCGTAAAAACTTGGCACTGGGCGCAACCATGTGAAACGTGTAAACTGTAGGACGGTTATGGGTGCACCTAGCCCCTAACTATCAAGGGAAAAGGTCATATGACCCATGTGACGACGCGTTTAAAAGTAAGGGCCATAACCGTTTGAACCGAATTCAAACCAACACATACCCGTGCGCGCGTCAATGGTCATATGGAAACAAACATGTGACTGCGGCCATATCAAAAGGGCTATGTTAAAACATATACCCACGCCTGTGGTCATATTACAACACAACATACGACCAAGGTTTAGTTTTGAATGTGCACGCAAAGGCTTTAAACCGTGGCCATATTACAATACAACATAACCACGGGCTGGGGCTAGGCCCCAGCCCGACCCCCCGCCCAAACATACAACATTTCAATTCAAATGAAATCCGCACCATATACAGTTAAGAAACACTATGGTGGTGTGTTGGTTGGTGGTCTTTGCCAAAGCTTTGCATGCGGGTGGAGGTCACGGGGTCGATTCCGGTGGAATCCAAATAAATTTTAAACCAATAAATAGGGGACACATGGCGGCCATTGATTGGGCCACGTGTCGCCATTCCATTCGCTGCAAACAAGCCATGTCACCTGCAAACTATGCAAATAGATGCCTACCACGTGTCGTACGATCTACCACGTCAGCGTCCGTACGGACTGTACAGTCAGCACCCCTTTTTTTACTTGTTTGTCATTTTGAACAGAACGTGATATCTCTCGCTCCCGATGTCCGTTTGAACCCAAACAAGTTGAGTTGGGCTCGTAATGACGAGGCCTACACTCTCGTTCAATTTGAAGCAATTCCGAGCACTTTGAATTTTTGAGCAAAATTTGATCCCTTGATCATAAATGGGCCAAATCCGAGCTATGGAAAAGAGGAGAAAGAATTGAACTTTGAGAGAAAAGTTACTTTGGAGGAATTATTCACTTCACATTGAGTCTGCATCCCTTTATCCTTTAAGTCTGAACACATTGTTCAACCCCCAAGCTCTTCCCTTACTAATTGAGAAATTCATTGTCTCTCTTATATGAGCTTGCCTTTGGTGGAGGATTGAAGTGGTGAAGGCCCAACTGGAAGGAACTCAGTTTCTCAGTTCCGAATTATGACGACAAGGAAGTCTGTAACTTATTCACTTCTATTGATTATATCTTAATAGAAATACTCTTTTCTCGTCCAATTAACATCTTGCAAATATTTGAGTTATTATTCCATGGGTGTATTTGTTATGAATGTTGATGGATTATTATATTGAATGTGATAGCATTAAATATTATCACCATATGCTTGCTTTGCTTGGTTGTTGAGGACTGGTTGCAGGTGTATTACTTTGTCTCAAGTGGTCAACAGTGGAATTCATCGAACGTCCAGACGAAGTAGAAATTTTATCTTGTCTTGCTAGCATATTTGTTTATATAGAATACTTGTGAGTAGAGTTGATTTTTGAAGTCATTTCCGTCTATTGTGGTTTACCCCTAGCCATAGAGAGATTTTCCTTGTAAAAAAATTAGTGACCATACTAGGGATTGAATCTTGTTTCTTGGGGTTTGGAGTGTTTTTCTCCTTACATTTCTCTCATTCATATTGTGTTTCTTGTTGTATGATTGCTTGACAGCCTCTGTTCACTCTGGGTCTGAGTCTTTCAACCTTCTCCTTAGCCTAATTGGGTTTTGACACATATACATGGGTTTTTGCTTGACAGTCGCGTACATATGTGTGATATTCTTCTACAAGATGTGTACATATGTGCTTTTCCCTTAAACAATCGTGTACATCAACCTTTGTTTCTTGATTGCTAGGTTTGGTGGTTGTTGGGTAAGTTTTGATGATTGTTGAGTCTTCTTGGGTCTTTGTAGTGACTGTTAAGTGTTTGTGGAATGACAGGAAACCTGTATTTGGTTGAATTTTTGGGCGGTGCCTTTCTCATCATCTTTTCATTTTGATTTTCCTTGCACCTTGGGCTGGGTGTTTTTCTCCTTGATATCCTACTTGGGTTGTCTCTGTCTATACACAGTAGAGTCTTTATATATCAAGTTGTTGTTCAGTCCTTGCATTTTTATTTTTCTTATATTGAAAATACAAAAATATTAGGCATTTTACTTTGACTGGCATTTTGATCTCTTGAGTCTTTGTCATTTATTTTAGTGCATGTAAAGAAAGACTGCATTTTTATTTAGAATTGCATAATTGAATTGAAAATTGCATTTTTAGGAAGCATATCATTTATTGGAAATTGAAGTTAGGACTTTGCATTGTTTTCATATTCATTTACTTTACTTGTTGAGTCATAACATCACTAGTTACATGACCACACCTTTTGAGTAAGCAAGACCATTAAAATTAATGCTATAATTTAAAATTGATTAATAACGATTTTATTTTCGAGGGTGCACAAACTAGCTTAGAATTTAGTGCCTTGGAATATGATTTTGTGAGTAAAATTATCCAAGGCTATTAAATCAACATATGTGTCTAACTAAGGTAGTGGAGAAATCCATTGTATAATTGGTAATATCAGGAGGTTCCACTTACACTGGAGTTAAGCACGAGGTCGCATGAGGTCGGTTGAAGGGATATCCCCCTCGGTACCTTCTTAGCATCAAATAGATTTCTGGGGATCTATTCGTAAATGGGGATCTTGCTAGTGCCCTTACCTCCATGAGAGGTGGTGCTTTCAAGGTTTCGGGATTTTCTACCCTACCCATACGGTGGACCTGACTCACAAATGTTTTCCTACGCATCATTTATACCATGGTTGCTTAGTTTCTTGACTTATGTGCCACATAGGTTACTTACATGGGTTATTCTGCAGTACCCTGGGTCAGAGAAGGGTCGGACAACACACAACCTTTATGGAGGATTACCTCTCCAAGGGGATCTGACCGAATGGTTGTTAAGCCCATTAGGGCCCTTATAACAGATTATGATACCTCCTATGTTTAGCAGGGAGTCTCAGGCTCCTCTTGGGCAAGGCATACCTACTTTAGGGAGGGAGGCCCATTTCAGCCACTTTATCATGTTTCTGTGCATATTGGTCATTTTATTATTTTTGTCGTGATCTTCAATTACTAGTTGGCCTTAGAATTTGTTTTTATATCTTGAATCTTAATTCATCGTGGATTCGAACCGACTTCCCCGCCGCTCTCACTTCTTGTTACAGTTACCATAGGATTTTGAGTCTTTTCCTTCTAAAAGTGATCCAGATCTAGGAGAGGAATGAACTGATTAACATCCTGAATATAATAAACCCAGAGATAGGAAGAATAACACAAATATTTAGTGAAAAATATCCTCTATTAAATCATGAAATAGGTTGAAACTGTAAAAATGCAGAACTAAAACTTTCTCGAATGGTGGTAGCTATCTCTAAGAAGAGATGTGGATGCTACACGCATCTGTCTAAGTAGAAATGGATTACAATGAGGCTCCAGAGGCCCTTTTCATATTACTCATGAATGCCAAAACTCTAGACATCCAAAAACCTAACCCTAGAAGGTGAAACACCAAAAGTCATGTGGGCCCTATGGGTAAGTTGGTGTAATTTGGTACCTCAACTTCCTAGGGTCGTAACTTTTGCATACGACCTTCGTTTTAGGCGCGTGATAGCCCATTGGAAGGGTATTAAAAGAACTACACATTATTTCGTCAGAATATAACTCTATCTATATCCTAACTATGGTGAGTGAAGAAAACAACGTTTAGGGCCCCAAAACAACCCTGGAAGTACAACAAGATGTGATGACATGAAAACATACCAAATAAGCCAGTTGGATTAGGCGAGAGGCCACCCATATCCACCTGGAGAATGTATGAGACTTCATATAGCCCCAGAATTGTAGAACTCAGAATTATAAAGAAGTATAGGAAGACATGTTGAATAAAAAATGGAGACGAGGAGCCAATTGGAATAGGTGGGTGGCCACCAATATCCACCTGGATCAATCCTCCCCCCTTAGGAAGAAATGGTATCCATTGCGTGGATTTCCCCCATCAGGTGAGGAAAATTATATTGGATTTGGCCCCGGGTGAGCCACTTTCCTTGGTGTAGGAGTTTCCCTACCTTAACAACCCGATAAAGCTAGATATGTTGCTAGTGAGTGCCCTTGATCTGTGTGTCTACTATCTGATTGGTGGATGTGTATTCCATACAGTCAGGGTTGAGATCTGTTGGCGTCAGTTGTTTGACGATCTTAGATGTGTCCAATAATGGTGGAAAATATGGTTGAAGGAGGTTCACATTGAATATTGGATGCAGACCAAGGAAGCGTGGAGTGTTGAGCTCAAAATCATTTCTACCCACAGCCTTGGTGATAGTTTAAGGTCCATAAAAAAGTGGTTGAAGATTCCAATGGGGCTCGGTGAGACACTCCTTCTACAAATGTAACCAGAATTTGTCGCCAACCTAAAACTGGTGTGGTACCCAGTGTTTATCATGGTGTTGTTTGTACTTAGCATTGGATTTCTCCAAAATCTCCTAGACCTGTTGGCAGATGTGCTGAATCTGCTCAATGAATATGGTGGATTTTTCGATCATAGAATGATTAGGGTAAGAGTTGGTCTGTGCGGTGGCAAGAGGAAATGCAACATCAATGGGTCCCAAGGGTTGGAATCCTAGACCCACCTGAAATGGGCTATGGTCGGTGGAACTATGGAGAGCCTAGTTGTAATTGTGTTGGACACATGTGAGACTATATTCCCATGTATGAGGATGCTTATAATTGTACATACGAAAGATGTCCACAATCATCCGATTGACGAACTCAATTTGGCCATCGGTTTGGGGGTGGAAAGAAGTGGATTTTGTGAGCTTGGTGTCCAATAGAGACCAGAGATTTGACCAAAAGGTGTTGAGGAATCTGTTGTCTCAGTCGGAGATGATGGTCTGTGGTATCCCAAAATGAACCCAAACACGTTTGAAGAAGATCTTGGCAGTATCTTCTAATGTAACAATATTCTTACAGGCTATGAGGATGGCCATCTTCGAAAATCGATCAACAACCATGAACACACATTATTTTCCGTGCTTGGTGGACGACAAACCAGACATGTAATCTTTGGAGATGGATTCCCATGACTTCATGAGAATAAGAAGAGGGGTGTATAAGACTTGCTTCTTGATGGTCAGCTTAGAAATGGCACATGAAGTGCAATATATGATATATTTGCTGACATCCCGTCGAAGTTTCGGCCAATAAAAAATTTTCTGAAGAACGACCACAATTTTCACTATGCCAAAATGTCCTGCCGCTTGACTGTAGTGGGATTCCCAAATCATATTTTCACGTTGGCTTGTAGGAACATAGAGATGGCCTAGGTGGCATAAGATTCCATCCTGAATGTGAAAATCAGTGACAGTGGCACATGTGCCCAAGAGCTAATATGTGGTGGAAAAGGCTGGATCTTGTTGGTAAAGTTGGGGTCACTCCGATGTTTCATGTCCACAAGAATGGATCACAGTGGTAAGTGCAGCCACAGGATCCCGACTGAGGCAGCCAGTGACACTATTGGAGATACTTTTCTTATACTTGATGTTGAGATGGAACTGTTGCAGGTAGGTGGACTACTTCTGATGGTGGTCGTTCTAGAATTTCCTTTGTGTCTGGATGAACTACAGAGGCTTGTGATTAGTGTGTATGATCACCTCTTTCCCCAGAATGTAATTTTTCCATTGATGACAGGATTTTACAATGGAATACATTTCTTTTTCATAGTTGGGGTATTTCTGGACAATATCAAAGAGTGTCTCACTATGGTATTCCACAAGATGCCTATGTTGAGTGAGAATTGTGCCCACAAGATAGTCATATGCATCAGTCTCAACCTCGAATGGTTGTTGCAGATCAAGAAAGGAGAATAATGGAGATGAGCACAAACGATGTTTCATATCTTAGAATTTTCTTTGTTTCTCTTTCCACCCCATGAAATTGGCCCTACCACCTCCCTTGGTCACCTGGATGAGGGCCCAAGCAATATGGGAGAATCCCAACATGAACTGTCTATAGAAATTGGTGAGTCGTAAGAAGCTCTGAAGCTCGGTTAGTGAGGTCGGGGCTGGCCAATCACGAATGAATTGGATCTTAGCTGGATCAATATCTACGCCATGCTCATCAACAATGTATCCCAGGTATTGGACCATGTTCATTCCAAAAGAGAATTTTTCCAAGTTGGCATAGAGCTTGTGATGTCGTAGAGTGCTCAAAACATGTTGAATATGTTGCATGTGCTCCTCCCATGTTTTACTGAAGATGAGGATGTCATCCAAATATAGTACCAAAAGGGAGTTGATGAAGGGTCTCAATACATCTTCCATCAACCTCATGAAAGTGGTTGGTGCATTTGTTAATCCAAAGGGAATGACTATCTATTCATAGAGACCTTCTTTAGACTTGAAGGAATATCTTCCAAACATCAGTTGGTTCGATGCGAACTTAGTGGTAGCCAAAATTCAGGTCAATCTTGTTGAAGAACCTTTCCCCCTTGAGTTGTTCACGAAGGTCATCAATCCTAGTAATGGGGTAGCAGTTCCTGACTGTGATTTTGTTTAAGGCTCTGTAATCAATGCAAAGTCACCAAGTCCCATCCTTCTTTTGCACCAATACAATCGATCTTTCGCAAGGGGAGGAGATAAGTTTGATGTGCCCCTTTTGAAGAAGCTCTTGGATCTGATGCTTGATTTTTTCATTCTCCATCAATGAGCACTGATAGACTGGCCCATTAGGTAAATGTGCACGGGGGTCAGATCAATTGGATGCTTTCTTGGTAGTGTTTCAGTACCCCTGTAGGTGAGATGAAGATGTCTTTCTATTCTTCCACAATCCCATCCACTTCCCTTTTCTACAAAGAGAGGCATTGTTTAGAGGCCACAAATGTGGCAGAAACCTTATGCTTACTGTGGGCACGGATCATAAAGAAGACGAGCTTCTCGGTCAGTGAAATGAACTTACTACATTACTTAGAAGTGATTAAAGAAATAACAGTAGGTAGTGCCACCTTTGGGAGCCTGTACAATTGTCTACCTAAAGTAATAATAACACTGCGGGGTCTATACTCATACACAACATGACACTTCCACAAATATGGTTGTCCTAAAATAAAACCACAAACTTCAAGGGGAGAAATATCACACAGTACCTCATCTTTGAAAGGCTTGATACCGTAGTGCAAACAACATTGTTTGTTGACACAGAGATCTCTTCCTTAATGAAGCCAACCGATGCTATAGGGATGTGGATGTGGTTTCATTGGCAAGTTTAGTCACATGAAAACCTCTGCTAAAATAAGGTTCTTCTGACTACCGTTTTCGACAATGAAGTGAATTGGAGCCCCCTTGACCCACATCTGCGACTGAAAGAGGAATTCCCCTTCCTTTGGTTCTTCTGGTTCACTTGGCTGAAATTTGGTTGTAGCGATCGTGGCACTGGGTTCAACATAGATAGTCCGCTTCCCTCCTTCAAGATTTGACTTGGAATCAGAATCAACCTCTAACTCGAAAGCCTTCAGATCGACCATAAGGGACTGCTTGGAGAGACATTCGTCGGTGTTGTGCCAAGGAATTTTATGGTAGTCACACCATTTTCTCATGTCCTTCTTCTACTTCTCATTGCCATTCTTGTGTTTCATCTTGGAGGGAATGTCCTGAGGGCATCCATCGTGACTTGGTCCCATGTTGTGCAGTTTGGGGTTTTATTTTTCCTTCTTCAACTGTGAGGGGTTTGCAGATCCAAACTCTCACTTTTTCTCCTTAAATTTTTTCTCGATCTTGACAACATATCTATAAGTTGTTCCCAATGAGGCAATGTACAAGAAATCCATTTATGTTTGAATGTATCTATGCAAACAGCCGTGGTATTTGATAACCAGATGATTCTCAGAATATTTAATACCCAAATTGGTGTGGAGGGTATGGAAAATATTGGTGGTCTGGTACTGTCTCGTCCCTTTCTTGATGTAGGGTGGTCCATCTGGTGTACTGATCCTCATAGCTTCCAACAGGGTAGTATTGTTTTTTAATGACGTCCCAAAAGGAATTCCATGTAGGGGACACCACAAAAATTACATATTCCTCCACGTCCATTTTCTCAGAGTAATTATCCCACCAGTCTTTGACATGGGGAATGACCTTGAGGAGTGAAAAAGTGATATTTTCCCGATCGGAAAAATTGTGGACCAAAAAATATCCTTCAAGTAGATTCAACCATTTATCTACAACATCCACATATATCAATCCTTCAAATAATGGAATATCAAAATTTTCATGTACCTTGAAGGGGGTTTCATGGCCGCTTGATGAAAATGCTTCTCTCGTGGGAAACCGTCGAAGGATTTCCATGAAGTTGTCCATCATTCCGTTCCTTTGTCGCACGAGGGATTCCTAGAGCAACATTTTAATAAGATCTCCTACTTTATCATATTTATTTTCGTCTCCCATGATTTTTTGTCGGGCTCAGTGTGACTGATCTGGTAATGGATCGATTCATTCGAGTCCCAACTTCTTATACCCATACTTTGTCAGGGACATGCACGAAGAAAAATAAATGAATAACATATCACTCTGATACCGCTGATCCAGATTTAGGAGCAAAACGAACCGATTAATAGACTGAATACAATAAACAAAGATATAGGAAGAATAACACAAATATTCAGTGAACAATATCTTCTATTAAATAATGAAATAGGTTGAAACTGTAAAACTGCATGACTAAAACTTGCTCAAATGGTGGTAGCTATCTCTAAGAATAGATGTGGCTTCCACGCGCATCTGTCTGAGCATAAATGGATTATAATGAGGCTCCAGAGGCCGTTTTCATATTACTCATGAATGCAAAAACCCTAGACATCCAAAAACCTAACCCTAGAAGGTGAAACGCCAAAATTCATGTGGGCCCTATGGGTAAGTTGGTGTAATTTGGTACCTCAACTTCCTAGGGTCGTAATGTTTGTATATGACCTCCCTTTTAGGCGCAGGATAGCTCGTTGGAAATGTATTTCATAGAAATACACATTCCACCATTAGACTCTGACTCCATCTACAATTTGACTATGGTGAGTCAATAAAACAACGTTTAGGGCCCCAAAACAACCATGGAAGTACAACAAGATGTGTTGACATGAAAACATACAAAATAAGCCAGTTGGATTAGGCGAGAGGCCACCTGTATCCACCTAAAGAATGTGTGAGGATTCAGACAACCCTAGAAGTGTATAAATCACAATTATAAAGTAGTACAAAAAGACGTGTTGAATAAAAAATGGACACGAGGAGCCAATTGGAATAAGTAGGTTACCACCAATATCCACCTGGATAAAAAAGGTGTAGATTTATTAGACGTGATACACACACCTCCACTTATCAGACTTGTGATTCTACAAGGATGAGTACTGAACTGAGTCATCAAGATACTGGGAGCCCTTCGACTCCCATAACTACTATAGTTAATGGCACCCCTTTGACTCCTGTAACCACAATGGTTGTAGTGTCGAAGAAACCTATCATTATTGTTGCTCATCCTATAGTGAATACTCAACCTATTTCCATGAACCCATTTGGGTCTCTTATTCACTCACTGGGATATAATGTGAAGTCCATCCTGATGGCCTCTATTCCTTTTTCCTATGTTATGCCAAATTTTACTTTGTAGTTTTCAAACTCCATCCCAGTTTCTAGCCCGAATTCTAGCATTGGACTTGGGGGCACAACTCCTCTTTATACTCCATTCTCATTTGGTCATTCTCAGATCCCTCAAATGAATCCTATAGTGGGATGTATTCCTTATTTTAACCCTAGGTCTAATCCTATTGCTTCTGGCTGGAGTAACCAACCTCGTGGACAAGCTTCTGCTCAAGTTCCATCCTTTACCCTCACCTCCTCAGTGTCGATTATGACCAACACATTTGGCATGACAAAATCACCTTTATCCTCTAGATTCACACCCAGAGGAGGTCAGTTTCACACCTTGGGAAACCCCCAACTTGGAGCCACTCCATCTAGGGGAAGTTTTTATAACCCTCATCAAAACATTCCTAATGGAATGATTCCCAATCAACCTCTTATGAATCATCCTGGAGGAGGGTCTTACAATCTCGGACAGGGCCATGGCGCTTACCAAAACCTTGGATGGGTTGCAATTCCCCAAATAAAATATTTCTAGCGAGATTTGGGCCAGATGTCGCAACCTCGTCTCCCTTTTCTGGCCACGCTCAACCTGCAAGACTTGTCTAAGTTTATGAACGACCCTGTGTGTCATGATCCTACATGCCCCCCCATTTCCACCAAGATTCCTTCGAATATTCCTAAATTCGAAGGTAAGAATGGCGAGGATCCTGGTGATCACATCACCACCTTTCACCTATGGTGCTCTTCGAATTCCCTTAATGAAGATTCCATTCAGTTAAGATTATTACAATACACCCTCATAGGGCTTTCCACAAAATGGTCTATCATGCTACCTAGGGGGGCATACACAACCTTTAGTCAGATGGTTCTAGTCTTCCTTTACCACTTCCAATTGTTGGTTCGTTATGATGTTGGCCTAGAAATTTTGTTGAACTTATGCCAGGACAAAGCCACTCATATCTCAGATCACATCTAGGAGTGTTATAGATGTAAGAGGTTGATCAAGACCTACATACCCCCATATTTTTTGTTTGAATGGTTCCTTAAGTATTTACAACCTCCTATTTCGAAGGGATGTTGCTACATTCGGGGTTAAATATGAGGAAGAAGAAATATTCAAAGGCCAACAGTTAGATTTTAGATACACTCAATCTGGGATGTTATACAAGATTCTTCTAGACACATCGAGGTCCAACTAAGATCCTAGAAAAAATCCTGGACCTCATGTCGATGTCATTGTAGGCTCCACCAATGTGAAATCCTCAGAATCAGTGACAAGCCATTTGAAAGAGTTGTCTCTAAACTAGTCCGCACGAGGGCCAACTTTGTCTATGTCTTCCAACCCCACTCAGTCGGAGAATGTACATTCTTTTAAATCTTCAACCGACCCAAATGGTAACCAACAACCAGGCGGGAATAAGAAGAAAGGTTGTAATAATAATCACAAGGGTGGGAAGAATAATAATAAACCCAAGGACAATGGTAATAATGAGAGGACGAATAATAATGTTGGTGAGGGAAAGAAAGAAAGGAGTAAGGTGAAATCTCTCTGTAATCTTTGTAAAAATGATCATCTTACTCATTTATGCCCCAAACTTATGGAAGTTGTGAGGCTCTTATCTCTACTGCCCGTCGTGTTGATGAATCCTTTTCCACATAACCAACACATGGCCTCGAGCTCCTCAAATGCTGAAAATGTGGTCGGTGGAATTCAAAACCCATAGGCATAATACGGTGACCATTTGTGCATAAATATGGTCAATTCTCAGGTTAATGTAGCCACCCGGTATCACAATTAAAGTTCTCCACAAACTATACCTGGTCTGGAATCTTCTCCTCCTATGGAGACATCCTTGTAGATTGAAAAACCAGAGCCACTACCTTGTATTCTGAAAGGAGTACTCAAGCTCTCTACCCACAATCCAAATGCTAGAGACACCCATAATCACTCTATTGTTGAGGACCTGGGTTAAACCCCTTGTGCGATGTCAGCAATGGAGGTACTCCAGATGTGTCCTTCACGGAGGAATGCCTTGCTATCTGCGTTAGGAGCTCTGTACCCCAGTGGCTCAAATGTTATCAAGTTTGACGTCATGGATGTGAACTCTCACTTTCCTTACCATGTGGCATTCCAAATCCACATGGGTTACTCAAAGTATACCATCAAACGTGAGGTTGTTGATGAAGGTGTTGCAACATGTGTGGTGTCCCTAATCTATTGGAAAGCTCTCATCTCTCCGACTCTCTCTCAATATTTGACCATGTTGACTTCCTTTGATGGTTGTTCTTTCCTCCCTCGCGGTATTCTTCCTACCTTTCCGGTCCAGTTAGGTGGGAAGACAGTAGAGGTGGATTTTGAGGTGGTTGATGCACCCCTCGCTTATAACTTGTTACTAGGATGCAATTGGACTTATGCTAAGACTGTCGTCATTGTTGGACAACTGAGAGGGGGGGGTGTGAATCAGTTGTTACCGTGCTTAAACAATTATGCTTCTTTTAAATTCTTTACAAGGCACTCAATGATAATCACAATAATGAAAGGAAACAAGCAATGGCACATTCAGCATCAGTCACATATATGAGATACACAAAGACAGATATTTCCTGAGGAAACCCATAAAGGGTAAAAACCTCTTTTCTTCTTTATATGATAAGTATTATTTACATTCTTTACATT
>JZKD02S1537203.1:107963-120597 GCA_000966675.3 Picea glauca | reverse complement strand
TGCTGAGAGCACCAACTCTCTATCTTCTCTAGCACCCACTAGAAGGAAGCACCAACTCCCTGGTTTCTCTAGCACCAACTAGAATGAAGCACCAACTCCCTGGTTTCTCTAGCACCAACTAGAACGAAGCTACAACTCCCTGTGTTCGAGCATCCACTTGAACCTCTGAGAACACCAGTCCTCCCTAGCACCTCCCTACCACCCTAGATTATCAATATGTGTTATTGAAACTTATTACAGTGATATAATGTTTAACAACAGCTTACCAGTCTCATCACTGTTCTGCAAGATTTTCGCTGCTCTGTCTGCCTCACAGTCTTCCTGCGCGCTTCCCTTGCACTTTCTGTTCTTCTATCTTTTGTACTCTATTCACCATTCCTCTTCAATGCACCATTTGTCTTATGTGCCTCCCAGCTGCTACACTCCACCTTCTTCTTTGCACATGCATCACATCCAATAGCAACAACCACAATCTCTTCTTTGTTCCATATTCTTATACTCCCTGTGCATCTTGTGCATGCTCTGTGTCTCATGGTTCTGCATCCTCTGCATGTCGAGTGCTTTGCCTGTTCATCATGGAAAATCGTCAGCTTCTCTGGCAGTTTGCCCACATGTTCAACATCATTGGATGTCATGCTGAGATTCCTCAGCCTCTCTGTCAGTCGAGACTCTTCATCTTCTCTGGCATAGTCGAGCTTATACTTTCTTCTTCAGTTACAGACTTCAATGCTCATCCACTTGTCAGTCCCTCTAAGAATCGTCTTCATTCACTGGAAGAAGCTTGGATACCCTTCAACTCCTCTGGAGATAACACAGAGGTTTCTTTGAATCCTCTAGCAGAGACCATCAATGGTTTCTAGCAGTTAGACTGCGAGGAGCAACATCAGCCCTTCGATCGTGCCCAAAATCACCTGCACCATTGGATTGACTTCATGTGATCTTGTGTTTATTTCGCCAATTCGCATATCGGTATTTTAGGATTCCCAGGGTAAAGATTTGTTACACTCCATGTCCTGATCCCCGAAACTCCGAAAAAAGGAGCTTGTCTATACTAGCTCCTTCCCCCACGGGACCACAAGCGGTGACCACCGGCTAGTTCGAAACTGTATATCGCAATTTTGCATTTCGAGATTTCGGCGTTTCTGTGGTGAAGTGTTCTTGACACCTCCAAGTTCCGATATCTGAAACTCTGAAATGGAGTCAGATCAATGGTTCATACTCCTGAGTTTCTCTTTTCGGCAAATCGACATTTTGCGTCTTCGGGTTTCATGATTTCGGGATTTTTCCCTTTCGAGTCATCATGACTCTAGCATTATCAAATTCATGATCACAAAATCTCCGAAGTGATCGGATGGTTCACATAACCCACTGAGATCGACGGTTGATGGGATTTCGACATTTTTCCCTTAGAGTTTTTCGAGACACACAATGGTCCCTTTCAGCATTTCGGAGTTCGGGACATCGTGATGGTGGAGTGTTTGCTTGTTGTGTAAAACTCTAAAATAGAAAGTTCCGATGTGAGGTAAGCCTGCTGACGTCACACGTGGATTGACGTGTCTGTTTTTGAGATTTTGTATTTCGGCACTTCGGGACTCCTGATGTTGAGAGTCTCTGACTTCTCCATCTCCCGGTATCCGAAATCCCGGTATGATGTGCCTGCTTCTGGAATTTCGACGTTTCTCTTTTCGGCACTTCGGGACTCCTGATGACGAAGGATCCTTGTTGCTACATCTCCCGGTAACCAAACTCCCGATATTCAACATTTCGAGTGATATACCTTTCCAGGTTTTCGCATTTCGTCATTTTGGGACTCCTGATGTCGAAGGGTCCTTGTCACTCCATCTCCCGGTGACCGAAATCCCGATATTCAACATTCTGAGTGATGCGCCTTTTCGGGTTTTCACATTTCGACATTTCAGGACTCCTGATGTGGGAGTTCTTGACATCTCCAACTCCTGGTATCCGAAATCCCGGTAGTCAAAAAACTCTGAAATGAAGTTTGACCAAAACTTCGATCTTGCTATTCGATCATCGTTGCGTTGCTGGTCTTCCTTGCCTACTTGTTTTCCATCAAATGAACAAGCATACCTTCACATACTCTCATCTTGTCAAGCCAGTTCTGCATCATCTTGCCAAAAGACTTCTGGTGCCCGCCTGGCACATCCTTCCTGTACCTAAGTCATTATTTTTGTTGTACTTTCCATCAATGACAAGCATACACTGCCTGTAAAACATGCCAACAGTCATATCATCCATCTTTTGAACTCTTTGTTTTCCTCATGATGGGAAGATCGTGATGGTAGACCAATTATCCTTTTTGTATGCCAGCCCCAGTGCAGTTGTTGGACCGTCGATCCCCATGGTCAACAATTCTCAGCCGAAAACTGAGAATATCAGTGTCGTAATGTATTCATCCCTTATGGGTACCTTCGATTTCATGGCACCGATTCACCATTTTTACGCCATGTCCAGTAGGCCTGTTTCGTCAGAGAGGTTTGCTCCTTTCCGCACTTCCTATTCTAATGATCTTTGGACCCTACCTTCCTCTATTGCGTATTGTGAAGGACAGTCACCTTCTATAATGTACATGCCACTATCAACAGTGGAGATAGTGTATCAAGTTGTTCTTGACTCCTCCGTCGATCCCGATCCTATTACCTCTCTGACTCACGAGGAGGATTATGTTCTTAAGCCCATGCGGGCCACTTCGTCATCTTGTTCATGTGACTTCCTCGATGAGAATTTTCCCTCAGATGAAGATATCATAGAGGCCATGAATGGTTCTGAAAAACCTTGGGATGATATGCATCATTGCTCTTATTTTCTCCTAGACCTTTCTAGAATCGAACAATATGAATTTCGATCTACTCTGAGCGAGATAGTCGATCACACCGTAGTTCCACTTGATATGCACGACATTCATGTTGAAGGAAATATGGTGAGTATCTCTCCTACCATCACGATTGATATCTCTCATACCCCTGGAAAGATTGAAAATATACACATCGGTGCAGATTGTTCGCCAGAAGAAATCTTGATCTACATCGAGCTCTTCAAGGAATTTCGAGATGTATTTTCTTGGTCATATGAAGAGATGCCAGGCATCGACCCTCGAATTTTCGAGCATGACATTAAAACTTACTCGTATGCTAGACCTATTTGAAAACGTATTAGAGCTATCAATCCTCGGAAGGCCTTTGCTATTAAGGCAGAGGTAGAGAAACTACTTAATGTTGTCTTTGTCTACCCGGTTCCTTTGACTGAATGGGTATCCAGTTTTGTTCCTATGAATAATAAGAAAGGAACCATCTGTGTATGCATGGAATTTCGTAACCTGAACAAAAACTATCCTAAAGACAACTTCCCGACACCTTTCATCGATCAGATTCTCGACAAGTGTGCAGGAAGCAAAGTTTTTTCTTTCATGGACAGATTTTCAGGGTATAACCAAATTCAAATTAAACCCGAGGATCAACATAAGATGACATTTATTTTTCCTTGGGGTACTTTTTCATACCGGAAGATGCCTTTAGGCCTTACAAAAGCTAGAGCAACCTTCAAATGTGCTATGACCTTCGCATTCCATGATCTTAAGCATATAGTCGAAGCTTATCTTGACGATCTTGCTACTCACTCTCGTAAGACAGTGGATCACCCTAAGAACCTTCGAATAGTTTTTTAAAGATGTATTCATTATAGAATCCGATTGAACCCTCATAAATAAATCTTTTGCGTTAGTTTTGGACGTCTTCTATGATTTTTAGTCTCTGAGACTGGGATCATGGTAGATTTGTTAAAGGTTGAGGAAATACTTTGATTTCCTCCCCTACGCACTATTCGACAACTTCAAGGTTTACAGGGGAAAGATAATGTTTTACATCAGTTTATAGTAAACTATGCCAATATTTCTAAGGGTTTCATGCATATTTTGAAGAGGACACCCCTTTTATCTGGGATGAGCAGGCCCATGAATCCTTTGATGCTTTGAATAAATCCTTGGTATCGACACCTCTATTGAAGTCTCCTAATTACAGTAGGGATTACATTCTTTATGTTGTCGAGCACAAAGAGACGATTGGTATGGTTTTGGTTCAAGAGGATGATGAGATCCGCGAGCATGTCATGTACTATCTTAGTCGAAAGTTAGTCAGTCCTGAGCTCAAATATTCTCATGTTGAAAAGCTAGCTTTGACTGTCGTTCACGTAGTCCAATGATTACTCCATTATATATTTATTTGCAAGACTATTTTGGTTGTTGATGTCAATACATTTCAATGCATCCTTACCAGGCGTATCATAGGGGGAAAATACAATAAATGGATTGTCATTTTACAAGAATTTGATCTCGATTTCGCTTCTGCCAAATGCAAGAAATCAACAGTCTTTGCAGATTTAATATCTAACTTCCCATGATTGGACGAGGATGTTATTCATGTTGATTCGTTTGTGGATGAACACATTTTCCTTGTCTTGTCATCTGACCCCTGGTATGGAGACATTGTTCTCTATCTTCAAACTTTGAAGTTCCCTCGGCATCTCTCGCGAGATGACCGACAATGCATACGATACCAAGCTAAGAATTACATTATCGTCCGCAAAATTCTATGTCATCAAGGATCAGACAATATCATGCGTCGTTGTTTAACTCACGAAGAAGCCGAGTCATTTCTAAAATATTTCCATAGTGGGGATTGTGGTGGTCATCTATCCATGTTTGTGACAGCCCATAAAAATTTTTGAGCTGGTTACTTATGGTCGTCTATTTTTAAATCTTGCATTGAAGCGGTTAAGAAGTGTCACCCCTGACACGTATTCACTTGGAAAATGATCCCGCATATAGCCTCTATCCATCTAGTCATTACCGTCGGTGCCTTCACCAAATGGGGGGTGGACTTTGTGTATTATGACCCAACTTTGGCTAGGGGGAATCAACACATTATCGTGGCCGAATATTTCTTTACTAAGTGGGCCAAGGCCATGCCTACAGTTAAATTCGACCAGAAGAATGTTTCCTTCTTCATATTCAATCAAATTATAGCCAGGTTTGGTATCTCAAGTGAGATTGTCACTGATCATGGCAGTCACTTTCAGAATGAAATAATGGAAGAGATAGAATCCAAGTTGGGGTTTAATCATGGTGATTCTTCCCCTTACTAAACCCAAGAAACTGGACAGGTAGAGGCTGTCACTAAGTCTCTCAAGACCATTTTAGAGAAAACGGTCAGCCAGAACAAATATGACTAGCATATTATGTTATATCTTACACTATGGGGATACCAAACCTCGGTTAAGACTACCACTGGATTTTATCCTTTCTAGTTAGTACATGGTGTGGAGTCGATCTTACCTATTGAATATGAAATCCCTTCTCTTAGATTGACAGTCGCGCTCCTCCCTGACACTTCCTATCTCGAGCGACACCTCATACACCTAGAGAGCCTTGACGAGCAGTATCAAGATGCCTCTATGGCTATCAAAGTGAATAAAATATGTGTCAAGGTCCAAAAAAATAAGTATGTATGTCCTCGATTGTATGCCAAGGGTGACTTGGTCCTTTTATACGATCAAGTTCAAACCCATGTGGCACAGTCCCTATATCGTGTGATGTGTCTTAGAAAAGGGAGCCTATGAATTAGAGGATTATGAAGGGAACATGTTGGTCGAGCCCAAGAATGGGCTCTACCTGAAAAGATATTACGCTTGAGCCCCAAGATTCGGCGTAACTCTTTGTATACTGAGGTAATTTGGTGTATATATATTTTCCCTCTATTTTTTTTCTTCAGCTTGCTTATCGAGTTTTCCCTTAGTTGGAAAATGTCAATGGAGTCTTTGGTCTTCTTAGGATTCACATATAGAGCCAGTCATCATACACAGAACTTAGCTTCCACCGCTTGGGTGGTTTACTCACCCGAGGATCTACTAGTGTCTTCAGGTGGTGTATGCCTAGGGCCATCCATGGATAATGTGGTCGAATATAGCGTCATTATAGAACTTTTGTGTGATGCCATTTTACATGGTATTCTCTATTTGGAGGTTCTCCTGGATTCCCAGTTAGTAGTATGTCAGTTGAACGATAGTTACCTTGTGCATGATACTACATTACTCCGATGATTCCTACAGGTACGCTTTTTAGAGTGAAAATTTGATTTCGTTACTTATCATCACATACCTAGGATTTCTAATTATGTATCTGATGCTTATGCTAATTTCGTTTTAGATTGGCATTTTTCACATAACTAAAGAAAAGAAAACATTCTCATCAATGTACACAATGCAATTTAAATAAATCCAAAGAACCATGTTTTATATATATTTCAAAAAATATGATGTTTATAGTACAATATTGGGGCCAACACCCTCAATACACATATACATCCGATAATAAAAAATCTATGACATCTACGCCTGTGGCACCGGATGTGTGTCATGATAACAAACTATGGTGTTTGCAAGATGCAGAAAGAGTCACACCGAAGCTCTGGACACCCAAACCACCAGTCGCTGCATGGCCTCTGACAGATGCTCTACCTGAACCATCGGGATCCTATGTGTCAAACAAGACAGGTTTCCCTGCACTTTTTGAAGGACTCTCTCTACTTCTCCTGCCGTCTCCTCATCTCCACGATGCCTCTAACGATGTTGTGGAAGCCTGTATGACCATCACGGAGCTACATATGTGTCACACACATGTCTAGTTAGTACTTAAACATCATCCAAAAATATTTTTTCTTTACTATACAAAGATACAAAAAAATGAAATATTTAAAAAAAAAAATTGACATACCTATGTCCCTGTAGGCGGTCCTTGGTGGCAATGGCATGTTAGGGTCCCCTCTGAATTTCATCCCTGCATAGGGGTAGTCATCTAGAGCAATGACCTGTCCTCTCTACCAGTAAAAGAAATCATCGGTGTAGGGTGTGGGAACCCTACCTCCCCCTTGTTGTCTCATCATCGTGGTCCACCATGCCATGGATGGATCATGAGGTCCTCAAGGAATGATCTCAACACTAGGCCCCAAACCTTGAACCTGCTCAAAGAAAAATCTACACAAGATAGATGCAAACCTGAAGTTCCTCTTGTCACCCTGTTTTCATTCTATCAACTGGCTCTTCATATTATCCAGTAACGAGGTGCACCAATCGCACACCGTGGGTCTCAAACACTCTACGGAGTAGAACATAAGTGGCCTCGATGCCTGGTGCAACGAAGTCAATCCTGTGATCTGGGTCAAAACGAGGACAACAATCTTGAGGCTTAGATTGTTTATCACTCGGATGGGGAGTTGACTCCCAACCTTCTCGGTCCCTGCTATATAGTGAGTGTCTATGTACTCTTCTATATTCATACTACTCCCAGATCGTGGGGCTTTGAGGTGAGAACCCTGTCAAGAAATATATATCCTCAATCCTTAATGGTTTCCCATCAAGGTTGAATCTCTCACTGTCTAGATCCCAGTAATCCACAAGCAACTGTAGCAACCTCACTTGGGCCCTCATCCCTTTGAGTTCCCAAAACTTATACAACCCGCATATTTTCAAGGCTATTTGGGCCCCTATATATCTTTCCACATCAACATCTATCTCCTCATGTTCCCTTTCCCTCCATTCTAGCACCATCCTGCTAGAGAAAAATCACTTTTTGAGTTAGCAACCATCAAAAACCTTGTTTACGAACATATACATGGGTTGCAACATTCACATTCGCAGATAGGGATGAGTATATGTAGGCTTTACTTTAGACATTCACGTATAACCACACGTATACGCGACCCGATGAATGGTATCCCACATACACCTAAATATCTAATTTGTGCCTTAAAATTTGAAACCTAAATACAAAATTTAATCCAATAGAAAGGAAGAGGAGGGGAAGAGGAACTACCTGGTCCATACGGTCTCTGATTATGTAACTCGATGCTCCCGCAATAACTAGTTGAAGATTGTAGGTAATTTGGTCCAAAATTCACTATTTGGGTAAAAACGTCAAATGACATAGTAAAATTTGGTTTTTGTTACTATATATAGCAGTTTTTACCCACTTTACATAGTTTTAGATCGTATGTTCGCCTAATGGACTAATACAACAGTGGATTGAGTTGGTTTTTGTAGTTTTCGCTAGGGATTATTGGGGTTTTTAGCATTATGTTGACCGTTTGTAACTTCGGACAGGTATTTTTGCTACCCAGCATATAGGATAGGTATCCATTCCATCATGCACACTTGCATTGTCCTATAATTTTCACTCATGTGCCTTAGGTACGAACCCATTTTTTAGCGACATAGAACCCTCCATCTGCTATAAGACGTGTTGTTATCAAATGGTAGAGACTTACCAAACATGGGTACCCTAGTTAGATCCTCTGCTCCATTTGGTGCCCATGCAGAGATTTTTTCCGTAGGACCGGGAGTCCCTTACATATAATACATGACTTTATGTTGAGCCTCATTTCTCATTCATAAACATGTTGACCTATACTCAAAGGACTCCCATGCGAGTTTTCTTTAAGCTCTTTTCTGCCTCATTTTCAAAAAGTGAAAATATTGTCAAGTGAAGTTGTCTCTTTCACACTCGTAAATTGGTTTTGAAAGGACGTCTATTTGGTACAAGTTTATCCCTTTTTCAAACCAAGTAGACTAAGATTATGAAAAGGGACATTTTTTAGTGTTAAGTTGTGATTGCTTCTCATGCCCTTGCTTGTAGTATTGAGCCTATGGTCGGTTCTCGGTTTGTGTTATAAACCATTTTTCTCTACAGTTTTGCATCCTCAACCAAGCAGAGCCTCGTTTATATCCTTTGCAACTTGACACCCTATCCATAGGTAGGAACACTCCCCTGAGTGTCCATCTCTCACATGCACCTCCTTGCATTGAGCATAGGTATGTTCCACTGCTGGAACTAGTTTTTCTTACTTGCGACACTTGTTTCCTCCTCTGTATCATAACATTCATTTGACTATGAAAAAAAAAAAAAAGCTGGGCGAGAAGGGAGTATTATCTTATATTGGAAGCAGGCGTGTCTCCTTTGAACATAGAAAAAATTTGTTGAGTCCACTTGTCATTATAATTTTGGGTTTATCATGGCCTTAGGAAGTTGAGCTCATTACAGAGAGTTTACTCCCCCGACTGGTTACTCTTCCAGTACCTATGGAGAGTTTGATTGATGCCTCCTGCATCTCAGGGTTTCATCATTGAGTCTATGCTACCAAAGTCTTCCATATGTCTCATGATCTTGTTCAAAGGATGTCTATCAACCTGTGTCGGCCATTCCTCATAACTCTTGACTTTGCATGTCGACCATACCCTCATTTTTTCTTAGAATCACATGAAGTTTTAGTCCTATTACACACTTTGGTCCTAGTTTCCTCATTGGTAGGTAACCTTGAACCCAGTAGTCGACATTTCATCATTGGTTGTTGACTGGGTGGTTTCCCTTGTGTTCGATGACAAGACATATATTCACACATTGGGGTTTTTGCAGTGTCTTGGATTCCATTAGCCTTGTTGGTGGTTTCTTCGCCTTTGTCAACAGTTTTCCTCATTGGCTTCTATTCATAGGGTCTTTTTCATGTACCGCTTGCATTTGGCACACGCGAAAGATGCACATGGTCACTGGTTCATGAACATGTTCTTCATCTGATTTCCTCCAAATCATGAAGCTCCTTCTTTGTACCTCATTCTCAATGATGAGAGATGCATTAATTATCTCCTTTCAATGAGTCTCCTTCCATCGAATTAAGCTCATCTATTCTGGAGACGATACCTAGAGTCCTATGAGTACCTAAGGGCTTGCAATCATTAGTGGCAGGTTCTCTCGCCATCAATAGTTGGGAATACATCAATGTCTCTTGATCGATGGATTGTTCAAGTGCTCAACCCTGAATCCTTTATTCACACTTGTAATAATGTACTCAGTGCCTTGATACTTGCTTTCATCATCGATAGGCTATCTCACATTTGTTAACGATATATCTAAATGATCGGTAATCAAATGAAGTCTCATTGTGTTTGACCTCAAATCCTTTATTCACACGATGTGGACTTTCACCTTTGGTGAATTGTGTAGACGACTTGAAGACATCATCTTGTAGCCACAGATTTCCTGAGTTGTTGCTACCTTTTCTTTGGACCAATACCTGTGTGACTTCAATGATCATGGGAGATCAAATTGTACTCCATTGTATACAGATATCTTCAGATTGATTTTGAGACTGGTTTTACAAGGCCTTGTTCATGACTATGATAGCCTTTGGAATGCAACTACATTTGTATTTTCCTATTCATGGCCACAGACAGTTGTTTGCTATATTTTCACATGGATCTGCGGTGTAATTCAAATTGGCAGCCACGTATGCAAAGTCAATATAGATTATAATGAGCAACTAGTTCTTCCAGCTGGGTCCCCATTACTCCACTTCTAGGTTTTTTATAATGTATTTAGGCCATCGCATATACTCCTCTGACCTCACACATTAGGGGGAATATATTATAGCAAGATTTGCCTCACCCCATGCAATCTTGCACATAAGGCCTTTTTCCATTTCCCTATGCAGACTTGAAGTCCCCTTTTGCAAATCCCAGATCTAAAAATACAATTTTTCCACATATGTGCACCTTGCCTACTATACAACATCTGTATACATAGGTTGCACCACAATAGCCCGTGTACATCGGGAAATGTGCCCAAAATTGAAAAATAGTGTTAAGTTTCCATGTCACGTCATGAGATCAATGGTCCTTGTCCTTCCATATACTGGAAACGTTCTGACTTGGCCCTTCAGTTCCACATGAAGCCTATAAATTGCCCAAATCCGAGCTATGGAAAAGAGGATAAAGAATTCAACTTTGAGAGAAAAGTTACTTTGGAGGAATTATTCACTTCTCTTTGAGTCTGCATCCCTTTATCCTTTAAGTTTGAACACATTGTTCATCCCCCAAGATCTTCCCTTACTGATTGATAACTTCATTGTCTCTCTTATATGAGCTTGCCTTTGGTAGAGGATTGAAGTGGTTGAGGCCCAGCTGGAAGGAACTCAGTTTCTCAATTCCGAACCGTACCGAAACAAACGTTTGTAACTTATTCACTTCTATTGATTATATCTTAATAGAAATACTCTTTTCTCATCCAATTAACATCTTGCAATTATTTGAATTATTATTCCATGGGAGTATTTGTTATGAATGTTGATGGATTATGTTATTGAATGTGCTAACATTATATATTATCACCATATGCTTGCATTGTTTGTTTGTTGAGGACTAGTTGCAAGTGTATTTCTTTGGGTCAAGTGCTCAACGGTGGACTTCATCAAACATCCAGACGGGGTAGGCATTTTATCTTGTCTTTCTAGCATATTTGTTTATATAGCATACTTGAGTGTAGAGTTGATTTCTGCAATTGTTTCCGTCTGTTGTGGTTTATCCCTATCCATAGAGAGATTTTCCTCGTAACAGGTCATGTGAAGGTTATTAAGCAACTCGAGGCGCCAGGATCAAAAAATATATGACAAATATGAGTTAAATCCTTTGGTTCTTAGCCTAAAGGAATATGATGAATAATGTCAGCAGGGAGTGCTTGTATATGCACTTCAACTAAATTTACTCCGGGAGAATTGAAAGACTACAAAGTTTGGAGTCACAAATCACCAAAGTCCCAGAGTGAATGAGAACCATTCACTCAACCATAGATTAATTCATGATCGTCAATTTGTTTTATTCTCAAGGATAATGTTGAAATTGTTTGATTAGTGTCTGTTAGGACATGCGTTTGGTCATGGGTACTCGTCTCATTAGAAAAATAAGGATGAAAGAAGAGGCGCTATGAGCAATGCTTAAATAAATAAGATTGTGGTTTTTAGTCCATGGTCATTTGAACATTTGGTTGAAGGAATTGCCTCATATAGAATTAATTTCTATAAACAACTTAAGGTTTGTACATTAATTTGACAAAGATTAACACCATAACAATATAAAGAGTCGGTAAAAGATCGAATAGGATCTATTGGCAAACTAAGGACACAATAGAAGCATGAGAACAATATAATGAGTCGATCCACATCTATGATCAACTCATGAGGAAAAGATTTGAATCAATATTAGTATTCTAATTAATTAAATGAAGAATTGCAATGGTGCATGTCAAAAAGACACAATGGTTCAATCCTATACCTATTGAAATACTATATAAACTAGAAGTGGTGGTGAATCTAGTGTGTCTTGGTGGATATATATATATATATATATATATATTGGATTGAATGAAAGTTCATTCTATCAGGTTGGTGCTTGTTTACAAGCTAAGTCTTGTCATGAGGATTGGATTCCTCACATCTCAATTGGATATGAGATCAACAAGTCAGGTCTTATTATGAGGGTTGGATTCCTCATTTCTTAGTTGGATCTAAGAACTGCAAGTTGGGTCTTCTATCAAAGAGTTGGATCTCTCATATTCAGTTGAATATATTAAAGGATTGATTTTATTTGTATGCATTCAAGTTAAATAAATAAAAGAATGATATTTTATCTACTTCGTACAATTTGTGTTATACATGTTTATGAATAATTAATTGAAATGCATATATCTTATTTAGTTCATTTAGTTAATCCATGAAAGTGTGAAAAGTAGCTAAAAGTTACA
>JZKD02S1537203.1:92891-107913 GCA_000966675.3 Picea glauca | reverse complement strand
TATATAAACTAGAAGTGGTGGTGAATCTAGTGTGTCTTGGTGGATATATATATATATATATATATATATATTGGATTGAATGAAAGTTCATTCTATCAGGTTGGTGCCTGTTTATAAGCTGAATCTTGTTATGAGGGTTGGATTCCTCATTTCTCAGTTGGATCAAAGAACTACAAGTTGGGTCTCATATCAGAGAGTTGGATTTCTCATATTCAGTTGAAGTTGAAGAAATTAAAGGATTGATTTTATTTGTATTCATTCAAGTTAAATAAATAAAAGAATGATATTTTGTCCACTTCATACAGTTTGTGTTATACATGTTTATCAATAATTAATTGAGCTACATATATCTTATTCAGTTAATTTAGTTAATATATGAAAGTGTTAAAAGTAGCCAAAATTTCCAGACACTGATTCACCCCCCACCCTCTGAGTGTCGTTGTGTGTTTCAACAACCATAACATTTTCAATGCATACCATACCATTTCCATTTCCATTGCCAATGAAAATTCATACCATACCATTGCCAATGCATACCATACAAGGCAATGGCAAGGCAATGCATACCATACCATACCATATCATTTACATTTCCATTGCCATACATACCATACCATAGCATACCATTGTCATTTCATCCCATACCATTTACATAACATACCATTGCCAATGCATACCATACAATTTCCATTGCCATTGCCAATCCCTGTGAGGGACCTAACCCCTCACATAGGCAGAACAATGTATTTCGATGTAATAAAGGTCAATATTAATAAGGCCTTGCAATAACGTAGAATAAGTCGAATGTAAGAAGACCTAATAGAAGCTTCTTCTTCTAGAAGGATCTTCCTCTAGATGGTTCTATTGATAGAAATATTTAGTATAAATAGGAGTCGAAGGTATGAGAACCCTATCTTGGATATTATTGTAATAGAGCTCTGCTCGACTAGAGGTTGCCCCCTCGAAGAAGCCCATGAACATTTCTCTCAGAATCAAAGTGCTCTTTCTGGTGTTATTTTGATATTATTTCAATGTTATTGTGGTGATTGTTCTAGTTATATTGTTGTTTATCTACCATTTCTAGCATTTTATTTATGTTCTGAATACTTTTTATATCTGGCATATTACAAGTGGTATCAGAGCACTTTCCTCGGCAGAAATTGTGGGTTGAATTTTTTTCAGGGTAGAGATGTATTTTGGTGTCTTTAAGCCATAGAGATCTATCGTTACGTGCATAAACCTGTGGTTGAGGGATTCATACACACAATAAATACAAGTGGTACTTAAGCGCACATCTGTTGGCCACCCTTGTAACCCCTGTTGGTACCCCTTCGAGTGGTAGCGCATCAGAAAACACCTGTGTACGGATCGACCTAGATTTCCTGAAGCCCTCTTTAGATAAACCGATCGGCCGCCTGACTGCTATAGTGTTGTCGAGAAAAACACTCGGGAAGATACTCTCTAGTACATGGGTAATCTGGTAGTAAGGCTAAGGCCACAATCTAGCCTCCTTAGTTAGTTCCCTGAGATATTGGGTCGAGTACTACTGTTGGACCCCGCACATATATCAGAGAGCTATAGCATAGGGAAAACCCTTGTCTGTAGAACCCTTGGGGACAGAAACAAAAACATTAAAACAAACAAGATCTATTACTGCGCAACTATGTTCAGGTTTCCAAATCACTACACATTTCTTATTGGTTAAGCATTTTGGAATTTCATCACTGCAGTATTCTTCGGACCAGAGTATAACTCCGCAGGTGAAGAAAAAAAAAGTTTGGAAATTCTTGCACCATTATTTGAGACTTATTCCATTGGATTTATCTCTTCGCCCTTATGACATTCATACATATCATTTTTCAGCAAAATATTTTATGCCATCTGCCCTGTTTCGGTTTCCTCATCATCATGGCCCATACCCGTAGCCAAGATTTGGAAGCTTGATTCAATACCTTGCAATCTAATTTCATAGAGACCCAACAAGAAGTGAAACGACTTAGTGCCAATGTTGTTTCCATCAATACCACCATGGAGTCCTCGATTGTTGCCTTAATCGAGGAACTCAAACAAGACATGACTACCCATCTTGAATCTGTCGTTTCGATTATCTGTACCAAGCTGCATATACCTGCAAATAACCCTTTATCTGACCCACCTCCACATACCAATGCTGAAACTTCCTCTCATTCCCATAATTTTCAGCCCCATCACTTTCAGCGTGACCTACGCCTTCCACAGGTGGATGTGACCAAATTTAATGGCTCGGATCCCACTGGTTGGGTAACCCAAATGGAAAATTATTTCTCTTTATATGACATTACATATGACTTGGACAAACTCTGGTATGGTGTTCTCCATCTAGATCAAGAACGTTGCCAATGGTGGCAATGGAGAAAAACTTTTCATCAAGGGTATATTGCTTGGACACACTTTGTGGTAGAGGTTTATGAACACTTTGACACTGACACCAACCATTTAGGCTATTTGACAAAGTTGAAACAAACATGAATAGTGGAAGATTTTATAGCTTCTTTTGAGCGCCTGGCTTTTCGAACAGAGGGCATGTCTGATGCATTTTTCTGAGAATGGTTTATCAGTGGCCTCAAGGATGAGTTTTGTGCCCATGTCCTCATGGATTAGCCTCAGAGTTGGGTGGAGGCTACTAAAAGATCTAAAGAAGAAAAACCGGTTTTATCTTCTCAAAACCAGAAACCCTCCTTTATTCCTTTCACTAAACCAGTAAATCCCACTACTCCCTCTGCTCCACTAAAGATCCAAAAATCGACCAGGGATGAAATGGATGAATGCCAACTGAAAGGGCTTTGTTATAATTGTGATGAAAAATATTTTATGGGCCACAAGTGTAAGGAACAAAATATTTTATGACCATCTCGGAGGATATTTCGGAAGAAGATGTTGAAACTCCCCTTGTGTCTAAGTCACCTGAAACAACTGACATTACCCCCCACTCAAACCCTCCCAAAGTAGAACCATTCATTTCCCTAATTGCTCTCACTGGCTTCTCTGCTCCCCAAACCCTCAAGCTAATCAATTACATCAAGCATAGAAAGGTCATCATTCTTTTTGATAATGGAAGCACCCATAATTTTATTCATCACCACATTGCCCAATAAACTCATTGCTATATCCATGCAGTCAATAATTTCCAAATCATGATTGCCAATGGTGGCTCCATGAAATGTGGAGGGCGTTGTGAAAATGTGCATCTCCAAATTGGTGAATACCACCTGAAATATCATATGTTTTCTATCGACATGGGCGGTTGTGACATTGGTAAGTGCAGACTAGATAAGGACTTTGGGTCCCATTCTCATGGATTTCAAGGAATTAACCATGCAATTCAACCAGGAGGGCCAAAAATATAAGTTCCAAGGCATCATCGTTGGTAAAAATAAGATCATTAGTTCCCATAGCATGGAAAAGTTGTTCAAAAAAGGTCATTCTGGTGGTATTGCCCAACTCCATGCCATACAGGCAACTAAGACATCCTCTATGTCGCGAGACCTCCAATCCATCCTCTCTAAACATTAGTTGGTATTTTCCACTCTCCAGGGACTCCCTCTTTCCTGTGGTGTTCATGATCATTCCATTCCCCTTATACCAGGAATCCTTCCTCCCAATATCCATCCCTATCGTCACCCCTTTTCCCAAAAAAATGAATTTGAGGACACGGTTCAAGAACTGCTTAACGCAGGTGTTATCCTCCCTAGTACGAGCCCCTACTCTTCTCCTATGGTCATGGTCCTGAAGAAAGAAGGTTCTTGGCGCATGTGTACTGACTTATGAGCCCTCAACAAACTCATCATTAAAGACAAATTTCCCATTCCTATCATTGATGACCTCTTGGATGAATTGAGTGGTGCCCAGCTCTTTACTAAACTTGATCTTCATTCTGGCTACCACTAGATCCATATGAAAGAGGCAAACATTCCTAAGACTTCCTTTAGAACTCATGAGGGCCACTATGAGTTTTTGGTCATGCCCTTTGGCATGTGTAATTCCCCCTCCACCTTCCAAAGCCTCATGAATCATCTATTTCGCCCTTTTATCTATCATTTTGTCTTAGTTTTCTTTGATGATATCCTCATCTATAGAAAAACCTGGACAGACCATCTTGCTCATGTGGACCATGTTCTCCATCTACTCTCTCAGCACCAACTTTTCCTGAAACAATCTAAATGTGATTTTGGCGCCTCAAAAGTCGAGTACTTGGGTCATCTTGTTAGCAAGAACGACGTCGGGTTTGATCCTAAAAAGATTGAAGCTATGCAAGATTAGCCTCACCCAAAGACTCTCAAAATCTTGCGAGGATTTATGGGCTTAACAAGTTATTATCGCAAGTTTTTTAAGAATTATAGAAAGATTGTGGCACCTCTCACCACATTCCTTAAAAATAATTCTATCACTTGAAATCCAATAGTTGCTCAAGATTTTCAAACCTTGAAGATGGACATGTGCACCACTCTAATCCTGTCCCTTCTTGATTTCACAAAGACCTTTTTCCTGGAATTTAATGCTTCAGGGAAAGGTATTGGCATTGTCCTTATGCAAGAGGGTCGGCCTTTGGCATTTACCAACAAACAACTGTTTGAACAAAATTTGGGCAAATCAATCTATGAAAAGGAAATCTTGGCTAGTCTTTATGCTGTTGATTTGTGGAACCCTTATCTATTGGGGAAACACTTCCAAATTAAGACAGATCATCAAAGCCTCAAGTATTTTCTGGAACAACACATTTCCTCCCCATAGCAACAAAAAAGGGTGACTAAGCTCTTTGGATATGCTTATGAGATCATTTACAAGAAAGGCAAAGACAATGTGGTTGCGGATGCACTTTCTCAAAAATATGAAGATGAAGGATCCCTTTTTTATCTCTCCTTCATTATACCAGATTGGCTCCAAGCCATTCGCCAGGAATGGCTACATGATCCCAAAATTTCACATCTGATACAACAATTGCAGTCCAATTCTCCAGTTTCCTCAGGGTACTCTTGGCTCCATGATGAGCTTCGATACAAAGGCCATTTTTATTTAAGTAAACATTCAAAACTTAAATCCACAGTGCTTTTTGAGATTCATGCTACACCAACAGCTGGGCACTCCGGGTTTACCAAAACCTATGACAGGGTCAAACTCTCTTTTTTATGGGATGGTATGAAACAAGACATTCGTAATTTTATGACCGAATGTGATGTGTGTCAACGCAACAAGGGAGTAACAGTCAAATCTCCTGGCACACTACAACCATTTTCGATTCCACCTACTATTTGGAGGGATATCTCTATGGATTTTATTACAGGCTTACCTAAATCGGGCAATAAATCAATCATCATGGTGGTAGTTGATCTCCTTTCCAAGTATGCTCATTTTTGTACTCTTCAACACCCATTTACAACATCCACAATGGCTCAATTTTCATGGAATAGGTCTTCAAGCTTCATGGCATGCCGCATTCTATTGTTTCTGATCGCGACCCAACTTTCACCAGCAATATTTGGCAAGAACTATTCAAGCTACAAGGCACCCAATTTCATCTCAGCACAATATATCATCCCCAGGCGGATGGTCAAACTGAAGTTGTCAACAAGTGTTTAGAAACATATTTGAGGTGTTTTTCATCAGAAAAGAAAAATCAGTGGGCTCAATGGTTACCCCTAGATGAATGGTGGTACAACACTTCATACCATACAGCTACCCGCTTGACTCCTTTTGAAGCAGTATATGGACAAAATCCACCGTCAGTTCTCTCATATTTATCAGGTGTCTCGAAGGTCCAGACGGTTGACCAAATGCTTACAGTTCAAGAGGATATTCTTTGTACCCTCAAAGAGAATTTGGTCATGGCCCAGAATCACATGAAGCAACAAGCAGATCAAGGTCACTCTGAATGTCATTTTGCAAAAGGGGATCAAGTGTTTCTTTGACTACAACCTTACAAGCAAACTTCCCTCAAGGTCGACCATTGTCAGAAGTTGGCACCCAAATTTTATGGTCCTTATACAGTTCTCAAGCATGTGGGATAGGTGGCCTATCAGTTAGCTTTGCCCATTCATTCTAAGATACATCTTATTGTTCATGTTTCATGATTAAAGAAGGTGATTGGAACTAAGTGCCAAACTCAAACCAAGCTTCCCAATTTGGACGAAGAAGGATCCATTTGGCTACAACAACAAGCAGTTTTGGACCAGCATGAGCATCGCCTACATCAACGAACCATCAAGGAAGTGTTAGTCCAGTGGAAAGATACAAATCCAGTAGATTCCACTTGGGAACAAGCTAGCATTCTACAACAATTTCCACATCTCAAGCCTTGCAGACAAAGTTGTTTTTAAGGGGGAGGACATGTTAGGGACCTAACCCCTCACATAAGTAGAACAATGTATTCTGATGTAATAAAGGTAAATATTAATAAGGCCTTGTAATAAAGTATAATAAGTTGAATGTAAGAAGACCTAATAGAAGCTTTCGCTTCTAGAAGGATCCTCCTCTAGATGGTTCTATTGATAGACATATTTAGTATAAATAGGAGTCGAGGGTATGAGAACCCTAGCTTGGATATTATTGTAATAGAGATCTGCTCGACTGGAGGTTTCCCCCTTGAAGAGGCCCGTGAACATTTATCTCAGAATCAAAGTGCTCTTTCTAGTGTTATTTTGATATCAGTTCAGTGTTATTGTGGTGATTGTTCTAGTTATATTGTTGTTTATCTGCCATTTCTAGCATTTTATTTATGTTCTGCATACTTTTTATATCTGGCATATTACAATGCCAATGCATACCATACCATACCATACCATTGCCAATGCATACCATACCATACCATTTCCAATGCATACCACATAATGGAAAGGAAATGCATACCATTGCCATTGGCAATGCATACCATACCATACCATTTCCAATGCATACCATACAAGGAAATGGCAAGGCAATGCATACCATTTCCATTTCCAATGCATACCATTGTCATTTCCATTTCCAATGCATACCATACCATACAATTGCTTCATGTCTTGAATATTGTAGGGTTTTTATGTGTCATCTTGCATTTTAACAAGCATTTGTTATCTAAACCCTAGTTTATGCTTTCATATTCAACCTGTTTCATTTAATGATTACTTGTGTTAAGGGTTGTTATATTTATCCTTTTGTAACTTAGTTAATATCATTTATTGGCTTGGATAGGCATGGAAATGTTATGGCATGACATTGGAAATTTATATTTATTGTTATATAGGTTAAAATGGGAAACTACATGACAAGGCATGGGAAGCTACATGACAATGGCATGGATTGGAAAGGAATGAAAATGACATGGAATGGAAATGACATGACAATGGAATGGAAATGACATGACAATAGAATGGCATGGAAATGGCATGCCAATGGAATGACATGGCATATCTTGGAAAGGAATAGCATTGGAATGGAAATTTTATGATATGAAAAGGCGTGGAAATGGCATGTCATGGAATGGATTGGAAAGGAATAGCAATGGAATGGAAAGGTTTGAAAATGGCATGGAAATGTGTGACAATGGCATGGCATCAACAGGTTTCTGGGATTGGGTTTGCGAGGGTCCTTTGTCTCCTTGTGTGCTCTAACCCAAAAGTTGGGTAGGAATGTGAAATAAACTCTCATAGATGGTGAAGGGAAAAGAATAATGGTTTCAAGTCTGCCTAGAGGAATTTTCGTAGCATAACATTACTTTCTATAGTGTGTCATGAAATGTAACCTCAAAACCTTTATTTGTAGGTGGAAAATGATACCCATTCTAAGATTGAGTTTCCATGTGAACTCTTTCATTATATTGATCAAAATCAATAAGTTCAATGGACATCATGGAAGACTGAATAAATTTTATTAATAATTGATGGGTTTAACAAAATTTACGTATACCCACTACACAATCTAAACAAACATGTGCATTAATGAGTCCTTGACTAGTCTTTTTGGAATTTATGAAGGGTTACACATAAATCAAATGATTTTATATATTCCATGCATAGAAAGAGGTGAATAAAGTGTGTTCCCTAGAAAATAACATTGAGCTGAAATTGTTAAGTGATTTACAAATATGTAGAAGATAAATGAGAATTTGTATTTCTATAATAAATTATTGTAATATTCCATTTTAAAAGCCACAATATTTTCAAGTGACCACTATTTGAGTGTGTATTGTCATTGGATTTAGATGGAGATAATTCAAGAGGTATTACATATCGTTGGTTGTGAGTTAGAATATAGATATCCACAACATTCATGCAAATAATTCAGAAGGGATGTTATATCGATGATGTAGAGATACATGGTTGATTAGAAAACAATGCTACTTGAGAACCATTAATTTATTATGTATTTAACACTTAACAATATTTTCCACCATAATATATTCCTTAATGCATAATGCAAGTATTTATAATTACTTTAGAAACAAATAAAGGGATTAATACACATAAGATTCATACACTTTTGAATTTAGACACTTTGAAATTCATATATTCATCAACATCAAAGGTAGACACAATGGGAATCATAAAAAATGTTCCATGAAATGTATGTATGTATATATATATATATATATATATATATATATACTCAACATCATTTAAATTGTACATTTTTTACAAAATGGCAACTCGTTCCCAATATACAAAGCGATAACAAGTGCCCTAACATAAAAAACATTTATAATGTGTCCTAGATATAAAGTGGCAACAGTTGGTCAATCATTGACCATTTCCACCCTCTCCACCATCAGGAGCATCCTGTAAATCTATCTTTCTTCTCTTTCTCGAGGATGCACCTTGAGAGGTTCTAGGCCTGGGCATGCTTTGACACTTTGGATACTCCACAAAGAATAAACAATGTTATAAGTTTTTTTCATCAATGAATTAATGGACATACAAATTGATACTTTCTAATTTAACCTAAGACAACTCACCGCATATGAAACTATCAATCATGAGGGTGTTACCCTCCTTCACAACCCCAATCTCCCTACAATGCCATCCTCCATCAGTTACAAGGATCAACTCAAGAAAGTTAAACAAATATGTGTAAAAAAAAATTCATGAAACATAAAAAATTATCATCAATGCATTATCTTATCGTGAATATCTCAGGCATCGATGGAGATTCACTAACAAATGGAGCACTAGGTTGTACAACTTGCTCCGAGACAACCTCTACTATGGAAGTCTCTATCGATGGGTCCAAAAATGGTGGTGGGGGTGGGTGGTAGACAGGTGGGTTGTGATGGACCCTCGGAGGATGTAGAAGTGACTCCAACACCCTAGGTCTGGAGAAAGGAAACCCATAAGAAATTCCTATGTTCCTAGGGGGTGCAATACTACTATACCTAGAAAATATATCGACGATCTGCATATATATGAATAAAATTGAACTATTAGTACCAAATAGTAAAATTTAAAAACATAAACATAAAAAAATTGAGAATTATACGATATTTAACTTTATGCATGATACCTGTGATGTTGGTGACTTGTCCATCCCAGATGGACAATCCTCGACATCGCCTTGTGCCAAATCCTTTACAAACAAGAGAACATATAAAACATTTGAGGATGTCATAAAATAAATAAAGGACTATGTTGAATCTATAAAATGTGATACATACATGTGTGTATGCTGTACCCAATGAACATGTTGCCTCTACTGCTACATCAATGATGGGGCTAGAAACTGATGCATCCATAGGTGTAGAGGGTCTAATGTTGGGACTCAACAACTACAAAACAACATAAAATCATATATATATATATATACACAAAATAAAAAATATATATATAACAATGAAGAACATAGAGAGGGTTAAGATACCAGCCGCCTCCATGAAGTTATGTTGTCCATTGGCCTCTATAGGCCCATAACATGTCTACCTGCGACTTGAGCATATGTGAGGTTCACATGGACGGATGTTATGTCCATGTGCCCTCTCCTCACTGTACTCTCATGTGCATGTTGATGGTCCAACTCCTCTATCAATGTCATTTGAAGACACCTCCTGTCGAGCTAGTGCAACAAAGCTACTGTGTTTCACTAGGTTATGAGTAAATGAGGAGATGGCTAGATGTACGTGTTGCAATTTCTCTATAATAGGAGGATTTTGGGTAGGGGTTCGGGCCTTTTCCTGAGGGGATGGGGACCTAACTCGGGGTTTCTCCTCCAGCCGAGATAGTGCAACAAAGCTATTGTGTTTCACTAGGCTATGAGTAAATGAGGAGATGGCTAGATGTACTTGTTGCAATTTCTCTGCAATAGGAGGATTTTGGGTAGGGGTTCGGGCCTTTTCCTGAGGGGATGGGGACCTAACTCCGGGTCGCTCCTGGCATGCTCTCGGTCCTATGCGGACTCTCGAACCACCCCATGGACATGACCAATGTAAAAGTAGTTGACATGTTTACCCATAATAAACTCAACCCATAATTTTCTCAGAAAATATAAGGGCATCTCCTTGTTATTGCAAGGAGGTTTATCAAAAACCATGTACCACCTATCCATCAAGTTTTGACTAATCCGGGGATGGATGCACCAATCAATGTAGATGCATTTCCTAGTCAATGGTATTTCTTGTGAATTTATAGGATCCCTAAAATAGACAATATTTGTTGTTTTGAAATGCTGAGTTCTTTGACTTGGTTTATGTCCAAACTAGTTCTATAGTACTCATACATCTATGCCCTATAATCAGAAATATAGGTAAATTTCCCTTGGACACTTGCAATGGAATTCACAATGATGTCTAAATAAATGGACAAGGAGACTATGTTAGGATCTCTATTCTCCCTTAATCATTCCTCAAGGGTTTGTAATATAACCAAACCCTCATCAATTTCAGTGTTTACATTGTGTGGTAGTGGTGGGTTGGGGTTTTGATCTTCTTGGTTTTCTAGTGAGTGATTTAAATTGTCTTGGGGTTCCATTGTATTATATATGTTGGAATTTAAAATCCATGGCATGTAGATTAGGTTCCTTCTTTATTTAAAATACAAAATTACATTTTGTTTTAAATTTAGATTATTCAGAGAAAAATACTATGGAATGACTAAATTGGATTAAAATTAAGAAATATGTAACATACATGGACATAGTGGCCCCCTCCTCCTTTCTTCCTTTTCTCTATCTCCACTATGTTTTCCCAATGAGAGAATTACGAGCGTGATTTGTACACAATGGGCACAAATCGCGCTCTAGCCCTTAATATATTTTTACAGTAAGACTGCGCATGCGGTTTTTCCACTCAACCTACATAGCAATATACGTGGAGGTTAGGCCATATACGAACCTATAGCTATAGGAGCGCATGTGTGTTCCTAAGAATGCACACGCGTTCCTGCGAGTGCATGTTCTTAATCATGTCCTTGCCACTTTTTCGACCACCAATTTCTTACACTCACCCTAACATTCTTTTTCAAATCTTAATCATTTTACATTAACAATATACAAATCAATTTATTTATTAACTTTTAAATCTATGCAATTAAAATTTATTGTGATCTCAATTAAATAATTTTATTATTTAAAAAATACAAATGTGTATGTTTTTTAAGTCATTATTATATATTATTAATATTAATATCTAAACAACCCTCATAAATATTAAAACAAATAAGCATAAGGTTTTTTCAATAAAAATGATGATTTTGTTTTCCTCCTTATCATAATCCCAAACATACAATACGCCATTATTTATTATTACTTGTAGAGATGATTCATAAATAAAAATAATTTATATATTCAATGTACCAAAAATTTTAATAATATATAAAGTCCCACTTTAATACTTTCATCATCATTATTGGAACCTTGTTTATTATTAGTCCCTCCCTCCAGCTAGGGACTACAGAATTTTCTTGGTGGTCAACCAACGTTGACCACCTATTAACTGGTGCATTTTTCTTTATTAGTTGGTGTATTCTGAAGTTTTTTTTAGAAGATTTAGCAATGTTATGAAAAACAATTTTATTATTTTTATTATTTTGGCAAACATAAACAATTTTTATATTTTTTAATTTGGTAATTTCAATTTTCTAATTAGGTCAGGGGTTGTGATGCAACTTAATTAGCCCTGGTATGTTGAAATTTTTATCACTATTTGTCACAGATTACAAATCATTTAAAAATTCAAAATTTTTAAAATAACCACGTAATCTAACTATTGCAATTGAGAAAGAATTATTGCAGTCAAGAGATTGTTGCACTCGATTGTTGTTGCAACATGGCTATCTGCATGCACACTCGATAGAAAATAGGCTACCACCTATGTCATTTGTTGCAGAAGAAAATAACATCTCTAGAATAGAGGAGGCGTCATGGGAGGGTGTTGTAATCTATAGGTCGAGCACCTCAGTTTGAGTATTGTACTACTCTCGGCCTCTCAAACCCCCAATTGGAGTACTGTACTACTTTGGAGAGACTTAGCCTTTTTAATTTATCCTCAGCATTATCAAAGTACATAGAGTCTTCCATGGGCATTAGGGTCATGAGAGGAATAAGAGATTATCCCTCGTGGATTTTGATTCAAATCTCAATCAATGTCACTCGAAGAAAGAGAGATTTGAAACTTGACTGGGAGAAAGATAGATTTGAAGCTAGACTGGGAGAAATAAATATTTGAAGCTCTACGGAATCATTCAGACATTCATAACCTTAATGTGCAACAGGAAAATATCTAATTTTTCGTACCCTAATGATTTCTTCAAACTCTAATGGAAATATTAGAGTACAATACATTACATTACAATTTCATACCTTATAGTTCTCGTGTGGTCTGTCGGAATCCCTCACTAGATGTAACTATAACTCTATAAGAAGTCTTTCTCTTGTGCAAAACTGTAAAAAGAAAAATGACTTCTCGTGTGGTCTGTCGGAATCCCTCACTAGTTGTAACTATAACTCTACAAGAAGTCTTTCTCCTGTACAAAATTGTAAAAAAGAAATGGATTAGGTTACACGGATATGATTCTTCGTTGCCAGCACGTTGGTTCCTTGAAGTACTAACTACACCATTGAGTTGAAGGGAATCCATCCAAGTTCATATGGGCCATAGAAACTAGTTCATGGATGTGCCAATCCAGACTCACTCCCTTTTCTCAGTCCCTCCATAAACCTTGTAAATCCCTCCTTGCCCTGTGGATGAGAGGAACCATAGCCTGGTCATGTCGTGGTCTTGTTTTTTCAAGTGACCTTTTGGGTTTTGATTTCAAGTGTGTTGTGGACTAGAAGATATGTCATTCCTTAGGTCGCAACTATGTCCATGGCCATTCTAGTCGGTCTATGGGGACGATGAATGCTTGCAGCCTACTCAAATGTTGGAAATATATTCTTGAGTTGAGTGTTGAAATATAAATCAATTATTTTCAAGGGAAAAGGAGCCCATGCAATGAAGACCAAGGTTTTTTTTCTTAGCCTCATCAAGAACCAGAATATATTCATTGCAATCTCTGAAAAGATGAATTCCATGTTCGAACATGAAGAGTGTCAAAGTTATTCCATCAACAACTTGGCATTGATGGTGTATCATTCTTTGGCGAGTGATGAGGTGCGTTGTGAAGTTCTACAAAACTACGAGAAGGAATTGGATTATCTATCTGACAATATTTTTGAATCTAACACACTAGTGTATAACCACATAATTTTTGTTTGTGTTACAGAAGGTGATATCAAGTATTGAAACTTACAATTCCAAAAATGCGTGTAAAACCATGTCAAATTTGTAAGGGAAAAAATGGACTTATTCCATCCATATAAATGTCCACATCACATGAAAATGATGCAAATTATTTTTTGTCTCGGCCAAATTTTGTTTGAAAGTAAAAACAAGTTCCAAAGGAGGAGCATGTGATGGACAATATTGAAAGAGGGACGGTAGCGAAGAAATGATAAGGCAGAATATGGGCCACCACAAAAGACAGGTCTGATGATAACTTAATCTTCCCATGGAAGTATAGACATGAGCTCTTCGATGAGTAGGGGAATGTTTCTTGGAGGGAGAATAATTAAGATTTTCTCAATCTACAGCTAGAGTGGTCATCGTGAAGATGAAGCACATGAGCATCAGAACAACAAATCCATTATGATCCATTCTCGCACTCTAAAACTGAAATGTCCTTCAAAGCTTAGTGAGACCTATTCTTGGCTATATGCATGTATATAAAAAGAGATAAACTCTCCTATCATAATGTCCTACCTTCCTACCTACACCAAGAAGATGGAAAAGACACTGAAATTTCCATATTGATTGGGAGAAACCATAGAAACCTTAAGACTAGTGGCGATAGAGAAGACGTTGAAGCAATTGCAGAGAAAAATGATGTCGAGGGCTCTTCTAGAAGATGGGTCCAATTCAGTCTATGTAGGTGAGATTCACTACGCAGAAAACAAAGCATGGCTTTCTTAACCATTTAGTATCATTTCGTGCAATGGCAAGTACATGAGATCCCTTGGTTTTTGTGTGCAGGTGTCATTCCTCAGATTAAATTACATTAAAATATTTCACATCCTAACATGAAAAACTCATGCATGCCAACGACACATATTCCAAGATGTGCATACTTGTCATAGTTAACCTTTACATGTAATGAAACTTTCATGCCCGCTTCCCTTTGGTGATGGCATACGGGGCTGGAATTTCAAATTTATCTTACCTGTCAAGTGAATATTTGATGACGGTTTTTTATTTTATTACCTGTCATTTTACTTGTTATACTGATCTGTAAGTCTCAATTTTTTTTAAATTATTATATGTAAATTTCATTCTCATTATTTTTTTTATTAATATATGTAAATTTCATTATGTGCAATATCTCTATCACTGAAAAATATACAGTGTAACAATTCTCCAACTTATTTATTGGTTATATAGGTTAAATTTTGATAAATAATAATAAATTAATTTTGATTCATGAAATAAATAAAATTAACTAATCTACAAAATTACATTATAAAAACTAAAAAGTTACACAAAAATCACAACCTT
>JZKD02S1537203.1:65276-84229 GCA_000966675.3 Picea glauca | reverse complement strand
TTTTGAATGTTGTACATGCATGGTCATGCATCGAATGTTCCAGGTTTGGGAGTGAATGTCCTTTGACACATAGTCATTAAAACAGTCGTGGCCATATTCAAGCTTATAATTTATTTTACAAGTAATACTGTAATTAGAAAGACAATATAATCAAATAAGACTAAGGTTTTGGTCATCATATTAGTTTCTAACTTCCAAAACATGCATGGTATGCGTTTTACAAGAGGTCATTTGTACAGCACAGTAGAATGGTTATGTAATTGTAATATGGAGGTCATTTGTAATATGGAGTCCAGATGGCGTTCGCTGGAAACTATCTTTAGCAATGATTCTACGAGGTTCTAAATTCGGATGCAACCCAGGGCGACTATTGTACCACACATCCATAAAACGCCCTTAAATAGACGCAGAGTCAAATGCACGCCTCTGTGCAAATGCACCCAAGAATAAAACGCCGAATAACTCACCTATCTGTACAACGCACACTGAAATAGGAGCTCAGACAGTCATTAAATACAACATGACACACAAAGCAAATCATGAATGGAACAAATGCCTAGAAATGGGATAAAACGCCCAGCGATAAATAGAAAGCAGGTCACTAATGGGAAATGCCCACAGACACAGAAGATGGCAGCAAAAATACAAACGCAGACCACAAGAATAGACGCAGCGAAATTTCGTTCACCCAGACATTTCGTGTACAGAGAAATTCGTTCACAAAGACATTTCGTTCAGAGATAAATTTTGTACGCAGTCAAAGGTAAACATCCAACGCATACCAAACAAAAACGCCCACGAAATACATGTCCACGCTGTAATAAAGACTCACACTGTATAAAACACTCGCGCACACTGTAAAAATGCACACAGAACTTAAATACCTCAACAGGAGTAAAAACGCCCTCGATGAGATTGAACGCCCACAGAGAACGCATTCGCCCACAGAGAATACAAAATTACAGGGATATAATCAATTGCGGAGACCCCATTCGGTTGCTGGGCGTAGAGGAAAAGTAGTTGGTTAAAGGAGGGCCGAATCGACAAGAAACCCCAGGTCGTTCCTGGTTGGGGCTGCAATGGTTGGGCGCATCTACCTAAGGGTAAATTAAAATAAGGATTAAAAAATGCAGGGAAATTTACCACAACGCAGGGAATTACACCCAACTTTAACCCAACCGCAGAGACTTACCACACAAAAAAAAAACGCAGGAATTTACATTACATTAACACAGAGATTAATGGCCAATGTCGGCGGATAAATCAACAGAGACAAGTCTACCGGCAAGGGTGATTTCACAGATAATTACAATTTCATCACTCAACAATCGTTTAAACAAAAATCAGGAGGTTCCACAAACATTGTAAAAATTTATTCTATGTGAATCGTCCAGGAAACGGCAAATGCAGCAACCATTAAAACATTTCAATGCCATTTCACTTTTCCAACAACAGTCATATCTACATCAGTTCTAGTGCCTTCTATTCTACCAAATAAGCGACCATACCTTAGCCTCTTCGCCTGCCATGAAGGATGACCACGCCTCGATTGATGTCCCATGCTCCTTGCCGCTCCTGCTCGTCGACCGTGGAGACCTCACCGGTACCTCCCAGCCAATCGCTAGGGGTACTCTGCTTCCCCCTTAGCCCCCCGAGCCGCAAAGGGGCCACACAAGATCCAGAGATAAGACTAGCTTCTCAACTCGCCTCCNTCATTTTTTATTATTATTCTAGGAGAGAGAAAATATAAATGACCAATTTTTGGTCAACAAGGCCTTATTTTCTAATGTTGGCCTTTATTATAAGGAAAATATATTATTCTACTTATGTGAGGGGTTAGGGAAGTTAGGTTCATAACATGCCCTCCCCCTTGAGAAACATCCTTGTCCTCAAGGCTTGAGATGAGGAAATTGGTGAGGAATGGTAGTTGACTCCCACGTGGCATCTTTTGGTGGTGTATCCTTCAACTAAACTAAAAATTCCTTGATGGTGTGCTGACAAAGATGATGCTCACACTGGTCCAAGACTACTTGTGGTTGCAACCAAATGAAACTTTCTTCATCCAAATCAGGAAGAATAGTTTGAGTCTGGCACTTAGTTCCAATCACTTTCTTTAATCATGAGACATGAAAATAAGGATGGATCTTAGAGTGTAGTGAAGCCCCCCTTCTCTCCTAGGGGTTGCGCGACCTCCTGGTAAAGGATATTCAATATACTAAGTTGAATCAGCTCTTCAGGCATCTGCTAGAACTTGGAATATGTTTACACATGCCCCTGTTTGTTACCACGTAGGTTCAATTCACATGCGACCTCGTTCTCTGGCGCTTCTGATAACACTGAGTGGCGAGTGTTAGCTCCTCCGCTAGGCTCTTCTTCAATATGACCATGGGTTATAATCTCAGGCCAACCCCCTTTTCTACTTCGGGCTTCGATGAGTTCTCATTCCTTCACACCCCAATCCCTCCAAAGTGACGTTTCTCCGGAGTACTCTTTTCCCTGGAGCACACGGATCTCCATTGCATGTCCTTCCTGGATCTAATGGTACAGATCTCTTCGCCTTCACAACTTCAAGAAAATTTCTTCTGCTCCACATAATCATTTCGGATCTCTTTCTCACGAACTCTCTGATCTACTACCACATATCCTCCTTGATATCGATGGCTAGGATTCACTCTGCAGCTTTGATACTTTGGCGATCCCACTCTCGAAACACTTTCAAACCTTCGAATACTCAGAGTTCCAAAGGACTCAGATGCTATCCTTCGTGAAACTCTCCAAGATCTAATGGTCTGGAATGATCCTTCTTCCTTGGAACATATCATGCTCGTTAATTTAGGGAATCTTAAATGGATCTTCCCTGTTGAAGAATACTCACCTGCTACCTCTTTTGATCTTGTTCTTCCTCAAAACCTATAACTCCTCAAGGTGTTTCTTCGACACTTAGTTGAATTTTGACTCTGTGCACACCTTGAAACAAGTATTCCTCCATGACTTAGCTTCTTCGTGGGCGACTGTGCACACCTTGCACCAGTTCTTACACCCTTCTACAAGTAAACTTCGAGGTATTCCTCTTGAGCTTCTGAGTGAGAAAGACTTTGTTGATGCACACCTTGCAGACAATATTCACACCTTGCATACAAAGCTCCATGTTATCTCTTCTGATCTTCTGAGTCGAAATAGACTTTATCAATGCATTCATGGCAGAAAATATGCACACCTTGCATACAAAAGCTTCAGGCTATCTCTTCTGAGCTTATGGATTGAACTAGACTCTGTCAACACACACCTTGTGGACACTATGCACTCCTTGCACAAGATCATAGAAGAAAAATAATTGAAACTTATCTAATCATCACAGATTCATACATTCAACCATGTAAATGCATTCATAACATAAGAACAAGTAATAAAAGAGAATTTCAATTAAACAGAAATCCTACCATTCATTCAGATAGACACAGTAACAACAACACTAGACATTTGGATCAACGCTCCTCTATTATATTCATTTAAATGATATGTACATGGGTTCTTACAAATCTATAAGCTTCAACGACAAATAACATTCAACAATCTTCAACTAATTTGCAACAACAATAATCTTCAGCAGCCTCATTTGGGCATACAATACATTTATTTATACAAAAAGGCTCATAGAGCTTTTCCCTCTAACTACCTTAGTGCTATCCTATCAAATTAAAATCTTTCAACAACCAAGGATTATTACAATAAATGATTGATATAGACAGATAATAGTGAATTCTTCAAATATGTATTGTCAACTACTACATTAAAAGAAATAAAATTCCCATCAATCTCATGCGATGGTTCAGCCTCTAAACATTTAAGATGTTCTTTAATTACAATCTTTTCAAATATTTGTGTGACATGCCCCCTTAAATTCAAAGTCACTTCAAAATTTTCACTAGGTTTTGAGTTGTCCTCCACTCATGCTTTGATGACAATTCTCCTACATCATACTCCTCTGGAAAAAAATTCATGGACTCTTGTCGATGAGCTCCTGCATTGATTTTCCACGCTTCTAAATCTCTGTTTCATTTACCCAACTGGAATCATCTATTGGGTGTCCTTTCCACTTTAGAAAATACTCAAAATAATTCTTCCTCTTGGTCTTCATACCAATCCTCTAATCTATGATCTCCTCCATCTGCAAATTTTCTGCTATAGGCATCTACTTCTCCCACTGGATCTCTTTCTGATCTTCTGATCCTTTGGTGTCATCTTCCCTATAAGGATACAGGTCTGAAATGTTGAATATGGTCGATATACACACACCCTCTAGCAGCTCTATCTCATAAGCATTGGCATCAAATTTTCTTAGGATCTTTCACGGTCCTATCTTCTTCAACTTAATCTTGTTATATGTTCCCCCTCGGAACCTTTCCTTCTTGATATGTGCCAAAACTTGATCTCCCACTTCAAATTGAAGTTCTCTCCTATGTTGATCAACTCTACATTTATATTCTCTGTTGTTGTTCTGCAATTGTTCTTTGATCTCATTATGAAGCTTTTGCATTTCTAGAGTGAAGTCTTCTTCTCCAACGCTTCTAAATTCACTCTGCTCCAAATACCTCAATTGTGATACTTCTCTTGGATTAATCCCATATACTATATGGAATGGAATATCCCTTGTACTCATGTTTGGTGAGTCATTGTATGCAAATTCTACTTGTGATATAATCTAATCTCAGTGGCTATGATGTTCAGTGACCAAACTCCTCAGCATATGTTAAAATGAAGGACATTTATGTCCCCAAATTCTTCCACAATTTCCTACAAAATGACCAACAAATTTAGTGTCCTTGTCTGAGACAATACTCTTGGGCAATCCATGAAGTCTCACAACTTCCTTGAAAAATAAATTTGTGATATTTGTTGCATCATTAGTTTTTTGGCATGGGATAAAGTGTGTTATCTTTGAGAATCTATCAACTATGAAAAATATGGAATCACTCCCCCTTTGTGTTCTTGGAAATCCCAATAAGAAATCCATGCTTATTGCATCCCAAGGCCTATCTAGAATAGGCAATGGTTGATGTAACCCAGTGTTATGTCTCTTTCTATTTGCATACTGGTAAATATTACATCTGTTCACAAAATTCTTCACTCCTTCCCTCATACCTGGCCAATAGTATGAACTACTCAATTCTGCAAATATCTTGTCATGGCCAAAATGTCCTGCTAGACCTCCACTATGTTTTTCCTTCAGCAGATTATCCCTCATCAAGCATTTTGATATGCACAACTAACTACCTTTAAACAAAAATCCATCTTGAATCAAATACTTTAACCACTGACTTCTGTCTCTAAGTACAGGATTTGCACATGCCTCATATGCCTCTTTAAAATCTAGATCATCATAATACATCTCCTCAAGGTGTTCAAACCCTAAGGTTTTCACTTGAAATTCCTGCAGAATCAGACATCTCCTGCTCAATGCATCAACAACTTTGTTAGCATTACCAGAAATATGTTTAATGAAAAAAGTGAAATTTTGCATAAACTCTATCCACTTAGCATGTCTTTGATTTAACTTCTCTTGTCTGGTTATGAATTGTAAAGCTTGATTATCACTATACAAAACAAATTCTTTTGGAACAAGATAGTGCCTCCATTTCTTTAAGGCTTGAATTATTGCATAAAATTCTTTATCATACATGGAGTACTTTCTCTTAGTTTCATTCAGCTTCTCACTAAAATATGCAACAGGTTTATTGTCCTGACTCAATATTGCTCCAATTGCTACTCCACTAGCATCACATCTTACTTGAAATGTCTTCCTGAAATCTGGCAAGACCAAAATCGATTGTTCTGTTATCTTCTCCTTTAATATCCTGAAACTTTTCTCATCTTCTTTTGTCCACTTAAAATACTTGTGTCTCTTCTTCACCATATCTAATATTGGTGCACATATACCATTGAAATTTCTAATGAACTTCCGGTAGAAACTTGTTATTCCATGGAAGCTTCTCACCTCAAATATTCACCTTGGCAATGGCCATTCTCTGATTAATCTCACCTCTTTGGATCCATCTTCAATTCACTTGAAGAGATCACAAAACCCAAGTAAATGAGTTATGTCTTCATAAAAGAGGAATTCTTCAGATTTATCAACAACTTCTTCCACTACATTCTTCTCATCACTAATGTTAAGTTCCTCAAATGCTCTTCTTTAGTTTTACTGAAGACTAATATATCATCCATATATACAATCACAAACTTACCAATAAAATATTTTAATACCTCATTCATCAACCTCATAAAAGTACTTGGGGCATTTGTTAAGACAAATGGCATAACAAGCCACTCATACAATCATTCATTCATTTTGAAGGTTGTTTTCCACTCATCACCTTCTCTCATCCTTATTTGGTGATATCCACTCTTCAGGTCTATCTTTGAAAAATAATTTTCTCTACTCAAACAATCCATTAAGTCATCCATCCTTGGAAAAGGAAATTTGTACCTAATGGTGATCTTGTTTATGGATCTTCAGTCTGTACACATTCTCCATCCTCCATCTTTCTTTGGAATCAACACAGTTGGTACTGCGCATGGACTCAATCTTTCCCTAACTAAACCTTTGTCCATCAAATCCTGGAAAAATATATGCTTCTTTGTTCGGAAAACTTTCTCCTAGTATTAAATCAACGTGATGGTTGATACTTCTGATAGGTGGCAATGAGATAGGTAACTCATCCACTACTATTTCAGAAAAATTATATAATAGCTCCTGAATTTATTCAGGCAGATTATCCATAGAAGTACTTGTAAGGATGACTATGGGCTTCCTCACCACAACAAACTACATCGCATGTTTCTTCTTGACTTCACTTAGGAGTTCCTTCCCACTCATGAGAAGTATACTTGTGTTGACTTATTCCTTCACCTTCTTATCCTCTATCAGTAGTAGTGTGTGTGTCCTACCATTTTTCTCCAAGGTATAAGTATTCTTCTTCCCATCATGAATGACATTTATGTCAAACTGCCATGGTCTCCCCAACAAAACATGGCATACATCCATGGGAATCACATCACACAAAATATTATCTCTATATCCTCCTATCTTAAATTCAACTAGGCATTGTTTAGTTACCATTACCTAGTGACCCTTCTGCAACCAGGAGACTCTATACAGACTTGGATGTGTAGTTGTCTCCAGCTCAGATTTCTCCAACATCTCTATGGATACCAAGTTATTAGTGCTCCCACTGTCAATTATCACCTTGCATACTTTGCCTTTATTCTTCCAAGAAGTTCTAAAAAAATTGTTCCTTTGCATTGTTTTTCCACCTCTGGCTCTGGCTTCAAGAGAACCTTCTTCATCATCAAAGATCTCCCATATTTTTTGCCTTCTGCTTCAACATTCCTCTTCTGCGCTTCCGAAATGTGATCTTCACCTCCTCCTTCTTTCTTTCTCTTGGGGCATTCTCAAGACATGTGTCATGTTTTTCCATAGGCATAACACTTCACTTATCCTCCTCTGCCTCTTCCTCTTCCTCAAGGAAAAGAATTCCTTCCACCATATTGTCTTCCTTAGGAGCTTCCTCCTCTTTCTGAGTGATTATGTGGTTTTTCAGTATCAACCTTGGGATTTTGTGCCTTATCATGGAAAATTCCCTTACCTTTGTTTAGACTTCTTCCTCAGCTTCGCTGGCTCTATTTTCTGGCCAACTTCTCTTCTTCCTTCAATGCAATCTAATAAGCATCCTCCACTATCCTAACTTTCATCATGTTGATTTCATATTGGATTTCACATCTCAGGCCATTGATATACCTGGAAACCCTTTCATCATATTTTTCTCTCTGTCCAACCCTGATATTCAGCTTATAAAATTCCTTTGTGTATTCTTTTACTGTCAATCCTTTCTGTCTCAAGTTTTGTAACTTCCTGAACAGATTTATCTGATAGTCCTGGGGTATAAATTTATCTTTCAACTTGGCTACCATTCTATCCCATATCTTGATATTTTTCTTTCCTTTGCATCTTCTATCAGCCTGCATTTCATCCCACCACAGTGATGCATGTCCCTTCAATCTGGTGACAACATTCTTCACTTTCTTCTCTTCATCAACTTCTTCATAGTCAAAGTACTTGTCCATTGCTCATATCCAATCAAGCAATTCCTCAACATCTAAATTGCCTTCGTACATTGGGATATATATCTTTTCTCTAGCTCCCAATTTGACAAAAGCTTCCAACAAGCATTCTTCTGCAACATCTTCTCTTGCAACTCCTTCAACATCCATGTCTTCTCTCTCCACATCACTGACATCTCCAGTATCAGGTGCTCTCCTTTTTGTTGTCTCCATAGCATTTCACCTTGTGCAAAGTTCTCTCATATCCCTTTCTACATCTAGATTTGATATAGGTTTCTCTGCATGTCTTCTAGGCGACATTGTGCTGAACTTTCTCATTTACACAGCTACCACTTGATGTATATGATACCACTAGATGTTATCAGACTATCTCCTCTCTTTTCTACATAAATTTAAAATATGTGGCTCTGATACCACTTGGTGCAGCCCCCCTTCTCTCCTTGGGGTTGTGCGACCTCTTGGTCAAGTATATTCAATATACTGAGCCGAATCAGCTCTTCGGGCCTCTGCTAGACCCTGGAATCAGTTTACACAGGCCCCTGTTTATTACCACGCAGGTTCAATTCACCCGCAGCCTCGTTCTCTTATGCTTTTGTTAACACTAAGTGGTGATCGCTAGCTCCTTTACTAGGCTCTTATTCAATATGACCATGATCTATAATATTAGGCCACCCCTCTTCTCGACTTTAGGATTTGTCGATTTCTCGTGCCTTCACACCCAAATCCCTCCAAAGTGACTTTTCCCTGGAGCACATGGATCTCCGTCGCATGTCCTTCCTAGATCCAACGATCCAGATCCCTCCGCCTTCGCGACTTAACAAAAATCGCTTATGCTCCACGTAAATTTTCTAAATCTCTTTATCACAGAATCTATGATCTTCTATGTCCTTTATACCAATGGCTAGGATTCACTTCACAGCTTCGGGACTTTGGCGATCCCGCTCTCAAAACACTTTCAAACCTATGAATACTCGGAGTGTTGAAGGACTCATACGCTATCCTCCGTCAAACTCTCCCAGATATAACAGTCTGGAATGATCCCGCTTCCTTGGAATGGATCATGTTTATTAATTTATGGAATATTAAAGGGCTCCTCCCTATTGAATAATTCTCGCGTGCTACCTCTTCCAAGTTTTTTCTTCCTCGAAACCTCTAACACCTCAGAGCGTTTCTTCAACACTTAGTTGAATTGTGACTATGTGCACACCTTGCAACAAGTCTTCCTCCACGACCTAGCTTCTTTGTGGGTGTCTGTGCACAACTTGCACTAGTTCTTACACTCTTCTGCAAGTAAACTTTGAGTTATTCCTCATGAGCTTCTAAGTCAGAAAGACTCTATCGACACACACCTTGAATACAAAGCTCCATGTTATCTCTTCTAATCTTTTGAGTCGAAATAAACTCTATCAACACACTCCTGGTGTACAATATGCACACCTTGCATACAAAAGCTTCATGTTATCTCTTCTGGTCTTCTGAGTCGAACTAGACTCTGTCAATGCACACCTTACGAAAACTATGCAGTCCTTGCAAAAGCTCGTAGAAGAGAAAAAATTGAAACTTATCTAATCCTCACAGATTCATACATTCAACCATGTAAATGTATTCATAACATAAGAACAAGTAATAACAAAGAATAGCAATTAAACAGAAAGCCTACCATTCATTCAGATAGAAACAATAACAACAACACCAGACATTTGGATCAATTCTCCTCTTCTATATTCATTCAAATGATATGTGCATGGGCTTATACAACTCGATAAGCTTCAACCGCAAATAAAATTCAGCAGTCTTCAACTAAGTTGCAGCAACAATAATCTTCAACGGGCTCATTTGGGTATACAATACATTTATTTATATAAAAAGTCTCATAGAGATTTTCCCTCCAACTACCTTAGTGTTATCCTATCAAATTAGAATCTTTCAACAACTAGGGCTTATTACAATAAATGATCGGTATAGATAGATAACATCGAATGCTTCAAATTTTTACTTCCAACTACTACATTAAAAGAAATACAATCCCCATCGATCTCATGCGATGGTTCAGCCTCTAAACATCTAAGATGTTCTTTAATTACAATATTTTCAAATATTTGCATGACATGCCTTCTTAAATTCAAAGTCACTTCAAAATGCACACTAGGTGTTGAGTTGTTCTCCACTCGCGCTTTGATGATGATGCTCCTACATTAGAGTGACTAGGCAGAGCTAACTTGTAAGACACGAGCCCCACTTGCTTGAGAATTGAATAAGGACCACAAAATTTGGGGGTTATCTTTGGACAATGTTCAAATTTGAGTGAAGTCTATTTATAAGGATGTAGACAAAGAAACACCTGGTCCCCTTCAAAAAATTGACACTCATAACAACCCTAATTTTCTTGTTGCTTCATGTGATTCTGAGCCAGGACCAATTTTATTTGAGGGTATGTAGAATGGTTGCATCAAATGCAAGATTTTTTTCAACCTCTTGAACCTTGGAGACCCTTGGCATGTATGAGAGAACCAGCGGTGGTGATTTCCTATATATTTCTTCAAATTGATTCATGTGAGTGGTGGTATGGTAAGATCTGTTGTACCACCATTTAGATAAGGGCTACCACTAATCCCACTGATTTTATCTTTTGGATGAAAAACACCGCAATTATGTTTCCAAACATTTGTTGAAAAATTCAATTTGTCCATTATTCTAGGGATGGTAGGAGATGTTGAGGTACAATTGGGATGCCTCGAGCTTGAACAATTCTTTCCAAAAATTGTTGGTGAAAGTTGGATCTTGGTTAGAGACAATAAAATAAGTCATTCCATGGAGTTTGAATATATTATTAGTAAAAACTTGAGCCACTATGGATGCAGTGAATAGGTGTTGAAGAGAACAAAAATGAGCATATTTGGAAAGATGATTGACTACTACCATGATGACTAACTTATTTATTGATTTAGGTAATCCAACTCATAAATCCATAGAAATATTCGTTTAAATAGTAGGTGGAATCGGGAGTGGTTAGAGTGTGAATGGAGCTTTGATGGTTTCTCTCTTATGGAGTTGAAATGTTTCACATTCAACCACAAAGGGCTAATGTCATGTTTCATACCTTTGGTAAATCCTGAATTCTCAGCTATGGTTGAAGCATGAAACTCAAAGAGAGACTTGGATTTAAGGTTCGACTGTTTGCTTAAATACATGCAACATTTATAGCAAAGATATTCATTGTTCCAAGAGTACCTCCGAGAAGCTTGTGAATGTTGTTGCAATTTTTGGATCACGCTAGAGAGATTGGGGTCTTGCAACCATTCTTGGTGAACAACCTAAATCCAATGCACTACAATTAATGAGAGGGAAAAGAGGGATCATTCTTTTTCATGTTTCCATGAAAGAGAATAAACAACCACACTTTATTTTCCCTTCTTTTAGATGATCTCAAAATCATATGAAAATAGATTGGTCACCTATTTTTGTTGCTCCAGGGATGAAATTATTTGTTCCAAAAAATACTTGAGGCTATGATGATTATTTTTAATTTGGAAGTGTTTCCCCAATAGATAAAGATGTCATATATGCATTACATGTAATATATCCAACATTTAATTTTGTAGGTCAATTGGCCCAAATGTCTCTCCAAAAGTTTGTTTGCTAGTGAAAGCAGAAGATCGGCCATCTTGCATGAGTACTGCCCCAATTCCTCTCCCTAAAGCATCACATTCCATGACAAAAGTCTTGGTGAAGTCTGGGAGTGTGAGGAAAAGAGTTGTGCACACATCCTCTTTCAAGGCTTGGAAGGAGTGATCAATTGCATGAGTCCAATTGAAAGCATTCTTTTTAAGGAGAGTAGTTAGAGGAGTTGCAATTGTGCCATAATTATGAAAAAAAAATTGCGATAACAGCCTATTAAACCTAGGAAGTTGCACAATATTTTAAGACTAATAGGGTGAGTCCAATCCTTCATAGGTTCAATTTTATTAGGTTCTACTTGTATACCATGCTTTCCGATAATATGACCTAGGTACTCAACTTCAGAGGCTCCAAAAGCACATTTAGACAGTTTAATAAAAAATTGTTGCTTAGATAGTAGATAAAGAAATTGTTCCACATGGGGAAGATGGGCTTGAAAATTTTTACTATATATGATAATATCATCAAATAAAACTATACAAAATGACGAGGAAAGGACATAAGACATTATTGATGAGACTTTGAAAAGTAGAGTGGGGGAATTACATAGGCCAAAGGGCATGGAAAAGAAATCATAGTGACCCTCATGAGTTCTAAAGGCAGTCTTAGGAATGTCTTCCTCTTTCATACATATTTGGTGGTAGCAAAAATGGAGATCAATTTTAGTAAAGTATGGAGCAACACTCAATTTATCCAAAATGTCATCATTGAGAGTAATGGGAAATTTGTCTTTGATTGTGATTTTGTTGAGGGAACACAAAGCAAGACACATGTGCCAAGTTTCTTGTTTCTTGAGTACTATGACTACCGAAGAAGAATAGGGGATGGTACTAGGACGGATAAAACCCGCTTCTAGAAATCCTTGAATAATTTTATCAATTTCATTTTTTTGGGCATAGGGATGATGATAAGGGTGGACATTGGGAGGAATAATTCCCGGTACTAGAGGAATGGAATGATCATGGATTCCATAGGAAGGAAAGTCCATGGCGAGTGTTAAAAATAACCTGGTGTTGGGAGAGTATACATTGGTGGTCAAGATGCATAGAGGGTGTCTCAATGGATTGAATGGAGTAGACTTGGGAAATAATTCCAAAAATACCTTTTTCAAGTAGCCTTTCCATTTGGTGGGAGATCATGCTTTTAGGTGAGCCTGTTTTGATTCCTTAGAACTTATATGGTTATCCCTCCTGTTGGAATTACATGGTTAGGTCCTTAAAATCCATTAGGATGGATTCGAGAATGCGTAACCATTAAAAACCAAGCACAATTTCACACCCACCCATGTCAATCACAAACATATGAGATTTCAGGTGGTATTGACCAATTTGTAGGCCCACATTTTCACAACGTTCGTCACATTTTATGGAACCGCCATTGGAAATTATTATTTGAAATTTGTTGACTGGACGGATATAACAAATTATTTCTTAGGAAATGTGATGATGAATAAAATTATGGGTGCTACCACTATCAACTAGGATTAGGACTTTCCTATGCTTAATGGAGCCAATTAACTTGAGGGTTTGGGTAGTAGAGAAGTCGATGAAGGTGTGCAATGAAATTAGTGGTTCAACTTCTGGTGGATAAGAGGGTTGAGTAAGATCCTCTGCTAAGGGTAGCTCTTCCATGGGGGAAACATTGCATCCTCATCAACATCCTCAAAAATGGCCATAAACAACTTATGTTCCTTATATTTGTTCCCCATAAAATATTTGTCATCATAATTATCGCAAACACCCGTGAGTTGGCGTTCATACATTTATTCCCTAGTTAAATTTTGGATCTTGAGAGGAGTGGAAAGAGGGGTGGGATTAGTGGGATGAGTGCGAGGATTAAAAGAGGGTTTTCAGTTTTGGGAGGAGACAATTTGTTGTGCTTCCTTTGATATTTTAGTAGATTCCAACCAAGTTTGAGGGAAATCCATTAGGTCCTAGGTGTAGATTTCATCCTTGAGACCACTAATAAATAATTCCCTAAAGAAGGCATTTGGCATGTCCTTCGTTCTGAAATCCAAGTGCTCAAAGGAAGATATAAAGTATTCCACTATGCCAAATTGTTTCAACTTGGTCAAATGACCTGAATGGTGGGTGTCAGTGTGAAATCATTCATAAATCTTTGTAGAAAAGTGTGTCCAAGAAACATACCCTTGTCATGCATTTTTACACCATTGTCACCATTGCCAACATTTAGGATCTAGATAGAGGACACCATAACTCTAGATTTTAACCTTGTAAAATTACTTATTGCAAATAGATTCTTAATAAAAACTAAAAAGATACAATGGCACACACACACACACATTACATAGATATTTTTACCCTGAAAACCTAAATTGGGAAAACCAACAACCTATTTAGGGTCATACCTCTAATCGTCTTTAGTCATCGTATTCTTCATTGTTTACAATACAATATACATATAGGATCCTGCAACATCCAAACCTCTAATCCAGTGACCCAGATTAGTCAACAACCCTAATTCCTTAACTAAAATTAGAAAACCATCGGTGATAACCACGTGCCAAAAAAACACCAAAAATAGACACAAAACTGCCAAAAAAAATTTGGGGGGGCGCCACGCCCCCACCCCTCGAGGGTCCCATTTCAATGTACATTACATGGGACCAATATTCCAAAGAATATAACATATAACCAACATTCCCCCACTTGTAATTTTCTTTTCATATAGGGGGTTACAGGATTACATAGTTTAGAATCCAGGGCAACAATACCCATACATCCTCTACACCAAGATAACTTCTCAGTTCTCATAGATTTTGTTAATGAATATGAAACATTCTTCAAAGTTTCCACCTTCATCAACAACACCTTCTTTTCGTAAACCATGTCTCTCACAAAGTGATACTGAACATCAATATTCTTTATCTGATAATGATAATCCAGGTTCTTTTCTAGGAAGATTGCACTTTGACTATCACAATATATCCTTATAGCTTGTTATACCAACCCAATACCTGGACACAATCTCTGTAACCATACAAATTCCTTACTCGCATGAGTGGCTTCCATGTATTCATCTTATGTAATTGAGAGTTCCACTACAAACTGTCGTTTTCGCATCCAACTGATTGCTCCTCCAAAACGTTTAAACACATAACAACTTGTAGATCTTATGTGATCTAGATCTCCAAACCAGTTTTCTTTAACAAACCCATGTATGTACAACACTCTGTCAAATCCTAGTCTTCCTTGGTAACACACTCCATCACTAGTAGTGTCATGCAAATACCTAAAACCCCTCTTTATTTTTGTTCAGTGCTTTGTCCCTAGTTTTGACATATACCTTCTCAAAACTCCCACTGCATGTGCAATGTCAGGTCTAGTATAGACCATTACATGCATCAAACTACCAACCACACTAGCATACAGAACACGAGACATGTTCTCTTCCTCTTCCTATGTCTTGGAACACTGATCCACATATAACTTTACACCTAGAAGAATAGGAACCTTGACCGATTTAGAATCCTGCATATTAAACCAATGCAATATTGTCTCAACACATTTCCTCTAATTTAACCAGATTTTTTTATTTAACCGATATCTTTTGATTTTCATGCCCAAAATGAAATTTGTACCTCCAAGATCCTTCATGTCAAATTTAGAGGAAAAATGAGTTTTCACTTCTTGGATAATTTCCTTGTCATTTTGTATCAACAACATATCATTCACATACAAAACCAAATAAATAAGATTATCATGAACTAATTTGAAATACAAACAATGATCCACTTTTCTCCTTGTGAATCCAAGTACCAACATATAAGAATCAAAATTTTTATATGACATCCTTGGTGATTGTTTTAACCTATATATGAAAATTTTCATCCTATATAACAACTCTTTCTTCCCCTTCACAACAAATTCTTTTGGTTGCTTCATGTAGATTTATTATTTCATATCCCCATGTAGTAATGTTTTATTCACATCTATCTATTCTACTTCAAAATCAAAATCAACAACAACATATAAAATAAATCCAATAGAAGTTAACTTGGAAACAAGAAAAAAAATATCAATAAATTCAATTCCCTCTACCTAGGAATAACTTTTTGCTACTAATCAAGCTTTGTATTTCTCCACTTTGCCTTTTGCATTAAACTTCTTCTTAAACACCCATTTGCTTCCAATGGGATTTCATCCAGTTGACAACTCCACTAGATCCCAAGCCTCATTCTTATCCAAGGTTTCCATTTCTTCAACCATGGATTTTTACCATATTTTTCCATCATATGAATCCACTACCTCCCTAACAATTCTAGGATCATCATCAGTAATAGAAAAATAAAAATTTGAATGGAATTTGGGTGGAGTATGCCTTTATGTTTTCCTTCTTTCCTAAATCGATCTCCTCAATACTGGAGTATGAGGATATTCTTCTTCTGATTCTTGTTCTTATGTAGATTATGATTCATTATCCTTCAAATCAAACTCTAATTTCTTTGGTTCTTCCTCCCTTGGTAGGACTTCCTATTTGACAACATCTTTTATTTCTCTAAATACCACATCTCGGCTATACACTACCTTATTATTTTCTAGGTTCGAAAGATTGTAACCTTTCAAACCATATTTATATCCAATAAAGACACATTTTTCAGCCTTTTTTTATGCAGGTTACTCATGTTTTCCTTTGGAACATGAACATATCCATCACATCCAAATGCCATGAGATGTGTGAGAGAGGGTTTCTTACTAGTCCATACCTTGTTTGGAGTCTTGTCGTCTAGTGTTGATGAGGGAGATCGATTAACCAGGTAACATGAGGTTCCCAAAGCCTCTTCCTAGAATTATTGTCCAAACCCAGCTCCACTGAGCATGCATCTTGTTTTTTCCATTAGATTCATGTTAATACTTTAAACAAATACATTATTTTGAGGTGTATATGGAGTAGTATTTTACCTTTCTATACCACACTTCTTAGAAAATTATTTGAATTCATTTCCTCATATCTCTCCACCATTATCCATCCTCAACACCTTAATTAATTTCTCTATTTGATAATCCACAAGAGCTTTAAACTCTTTAAACCTATAAAAGATTTCATATTTCTTCCTGAAGAAATATATCCATATATTCCTTGAGAATTCATCTATAAATGAGACATATTACATAGATTTTCTGAGTGATGGAACCACTACAAGGAAAATACCCTCTAGAGGAGGTTTTGGTGGAAGTCCCTATAAAAGTTGTCCAAAAATCCGTTTATAGCGAAGGACACTAGCAGAGGCAAGCGAGTGAAGGGTTTAGCGGATGATTTTTTATTGTGCTTTTATAAATACATAACGCACCGGTGCTCTGAAAAATGGTGCGACATTTTAGGTGCTCTGAAAAACGGTGCTCTGAAAAATGGTGCGTCAAAAAAAAATATACTATGTTGCACTACTTAAATATGGACGCATCGATGCACACCATTTCTCTAAAAAGTGGTGCACTGTGGTAGGGTTATGTATATATATATATATATATATATATATATATATATATATATATATATATATATATATATATATATATATATATATATACTTCGATGTGCTACTTAAATATTGATTCACCAATTCATCTAATAATCAAGTGCACCGTAACAAGGTTAAATAAATAAAAATGTTGACCATAAAATTCATTTTTACCCTTTTCAATGTTGTAGAGCTTTCAAGAACCGATGCAAATTTTGCCTCTCTGAAGCACCCTGTTGTCGGTGCTTCCCTTGTTTTCCTTCCTTCTATCCATTTCTCAGTGTGTGGCTTTCGAATTTTTCCAAATAGTGGGAAAATTTTGTTTTTTGAACTACGTGGAAATCATTCCTCCCTGACAAGGAAATGTCCAAGTAATGTATTTTTTTATTTATAACTTAAACTTTTAGAGGATTAAAATTCAAAATTCAAATAAATTTCCACTATTTTTAATTTTCTTTTCTACATGGTGCGTTCGATTCCTTCGGCTCACACCACGGATAGTGCACCCTTAAAATTACAGGGTGCACTGAAACACCATGCCTAATTTTTTTCGGTGGTGCATTTGTAAACTCTACGCACTGGTGTGTTGGGTAAATTTTAATGCACTGGTGCATAATTTTACCGACACACCACCTAAAATAATATAGCTAATTTTCCGCGGTGCATTGAAATAACGTTAACGCACTGGGGTGTTATGTTAAACTACACACCTTATAAATAAGATATATTATTTTATGGGGTGCATTGGTAAACTTAAGCATCAGTGCATTAATGATTACCCAGCACACCTTCATAAAAAAATAGAACCTAAATGCCAAAGTACCGTAATTATCAATTTTTAAAAAATTATTGGTGCAATGTGTCTTCTTTCCTGTAACGCACTAGTGCATGTCAAGAAAGTCTACACACCACAACAACAATTGTTTTAAAAATGGTTTTATGGTTCTTTAGGATTTTAAGGTTTTATTATCTTAGTTGGTGCGTCGGTTAACCTTAACGCACCGGTGTGGTACAGTTATACAACGCACCATATAAAATAATATAACAAATTGTATACGGTGTGTTATGTTATATGTGTGCATCATAGACGATGCTCATAAGTAATATTCACACTTCTAGTGGTGCTTGGTTGTTTTTTGGGCACACCAGTCATGAAATTTACTTATTTTTTTTAAAAAGTTATTTTTTCGTATTTATAAACAAATTTCTCATTTACTAATTTTTTTTATGTTTTATGTATGAGTTTGATGTATTTTATATGTTAATCATGCAAAGACGTCAACGCAGAGAGTAGCAGCAGGAGAAGCAGTGGAGGGTTGACTTATACAATGTTGTACGAGATTGGGAGGTGAGGGAGAGTGAGAGGGATTTGTACCCTCACCCTATTACTGCAGCAACCCAAGTCCTCTTGAGGAATGTAGGAATCCTTAAATACTATGAGGAGACTACATCCATGAAAGGGCACTCTGGGTTCCTAGTGCAACTGATCCATCGATGGGATGTCAATCAATAGGATTTTTGTGTCGATCCTGATCAATGGTACCATCCCACTGAGGATATATAATTTATCACTAGACTATCCTGGAGAGGGGAGGATTTTCCCTAGTTCCCTGATGTCTCAATCAGTATTGCAACAGAGAGTGAGCTCATGTACTCTCATATATATATATATATA
>JZKD02S1537203.1:35097-50787 GCA_000966675.3 Picea glauca | reverse complement strand
AAAACTTAAAAAAAAAAAAAATGGATTTTTTTTTACAATTGAAAAATGAGCGGGAATTTATTTTTCGAAAATATCATTTCATAAAATCCTTTAAATAGTAAGAATTTATTCACTGTTTCATTATTTTGCCAAAATTTGCAGGGGAGATATTTGTAAGAGACATATCGGGGAGCACTATGGAGCAACATAATACTTTGGAACAACAAAATTATTCAGAAGATCAAAATTTCCAAGATATGATGATTCACTCAAAACCCTTTTCATAAAGTCCTTTAAATAGTATTAAGTTATTCATTAGTTCATTGTTTTTCCAAAATTTACAGGGGAGAGATTTGCAAGAGAGACATATCGGGGAGAACTGTGGAGCATCATAATACTTTGGAACAACATAATTATTCAGAAGATCAGAATTTGAAGGGTATGGTGATTCACTCAAAACCCTTTTGGAGAAAAAAAAAACTATTCAAAAGATCATAATTTGAAGGGTTTTGTGATTCCCTCAAAACTCTGCACAGTAAAAATTTTAAATTTTACAGTTGATTTTAATAAAAAAAAAAATTACAATTTCTATCCCTATTTAGATTTAATTAAACTTAAGAAAAAATAAAAAAATTCATACTTACCTTAAACCCTTGCTTCTTCTTGCTTATGTAACTGCAAAATCTCACCTTAGGGTTTAACTCCCTCTATCACTTCACAATTAGGGATTTTCATTGTAGGCATTGTATATTTAATGGGTTTGTGTTTCTATATATAAGTCATTTGAAATGTGGTGCAAGGGGACTATTGAGAACTCAACACACCTAAAATGCCTTCCGAAATTTTATCACTTTTTGGGTACCACTTTTTTTCTTCACTGTCTCAATCGATTTTCATTTTGGGAAATGGTTTATCTTTGTTTTGTTTTCATGATTCTTATCATCAAGTCATGTTTGTTTGAACTTGTCAAACCTCATGTCTAAAAGAACTTGACACTCAAATTAAGAATTAATGGCTAACACTGCACCTAAAACGCTCAAGTTCGACGTTGGAAAACTTCAAGCAAGTAAAGGGACCACACAGTTACAACATTCACCGAGCATCGATCCCAATTGAACTTGGCAGAAGGTGGAGTTGGTTTGTGTAAGTTATTCACATGAAGTTTCAAGATATAGCCGATCCACTTTGGAATCGGAAAAATATGGGAAGGATAGACATTAACAAAGGACGTAAAGAAATCACTGATAGTCGATGGTCGATGCACTTTATCAGGGTCAAGGAAATCTAGAAAAGTTAAAAAAATCATTTTTTCTGCGACAAACATATCGTTGATTGTCGATACCCAATGCTTTTTTGGCATCGGGACTTTTTTGACAGAGTCGATCTAAGATCACTTGGGTAGATTTATCGTAGATCGTCGATCCTTGATACTTTTCGAAGTTGGTAAGATAGGATTGGGTTTTATAACGTATAGCTTAAAGAAAGTCTCGATTCCAATTAACACGATCAAATGAAGTCATTGGTCTCGAATGTCACATGTCTTTATCACGTAAGGGGGTTGTACAGCCTAGTTTCATCTTGAGTCATGTTAAGGTTCCATGGGTCCTAGTCACACCTCCTAGTTAGATTTTCCACGTCATCTTTGTACGACAAGATCGATCGGCGCCGGAGCTTTTGCAAGAAGATGTCAACGAAAAAAATTTGAAGCACAATCCTGACCCCTGACCCACCAACTAGAGTAGTGAAACGATGGGATGTTTGCAACATAAGATACGATCATATTTGGACATTTAATAGGCCATTTCATGCTTGATCATGCATTTGTTGTTACCTCGTGCACTGATTAAACAACATCAATTTGAAATCAGTGATAAGCCACGTTACAACCCACGCCCATGTCGTCAACCCACGATGAATTTAATTTTAAACATATTTGAAGATCTGGCAGAAGATTTAATGAAATTACACTCATAACCCAAATTGAATGGTTGATGCGACAAGGTAAGTTCATCCCTTTTTAAATATCTAGAATGGTTTTGAACAAATTCATTTTACGCACAAGTTTGAATTCCAAAGCATATGAAGGAGCAAAGTGAGTGTCTCAAGACTGTGTTGATCCTAAAATTATAAAAACCAGGTTAAAAAAGTTGTAGAGGTATCTGTTCAAGTTTGTCAAAATTTGATGGTTGTGATTTATATATGCATCTGATTTTCTTGCATAGTCTCTAAACTATGTTGTAATTGCAGGTAAAATGCTGCCAAGAAATCCAACCAACTGACATTCGCCAAGGGAACCCAAGATAAAGTAAACTGAGACAGGAAAAGGTTCTTCTCCTGGTGCGGCGAGGCAGCTGGAATACTCTCCCAGGGCAGAACCAATCATAAGAACCACAACAAAGAAATATTTTGTCCAATCTTCAGTCTTTGGTGATACAGAGGGAGCCACCGGATCCAAAGTAGTGCTCCCACAGCGGGGGGACCTTTTCAATAGAATCATCCAAGAGGAGTACCCAAAGTATATCCCACACTGTGACCTAGACGAAAGGTCGCTTGATGACCAGGTTTTCCCAAACATTTGACGGTCTTATCTGCACATGGTAGCCATCAGAATCCTAGTTTTCCCTTGCATAGAGGTTCTAAAGTGGATAATCGACCATACAAATGAAAAAAAATGTTTAATCAACGATGAGATTGGTGGGTGTGTCAAACTTTTCCTCCCGACAAAATTCCAAAAATACTAGAAGCTCAGAGACCCAGAGGAGCGACTAAACACAGACTTCATATTGAAGTTCTATGAATTCCATGACACCAGCCAGCTGATGGCCTCATTTTGGAAGGAGGACAAGAAGTTTACCAACCTAATAAATTGCTAGTATGGGGCGCCCAACTTGGAGAGCCATACGTATATTTGATAGCTCTCATCTGTTGACTATATGGAGAAAAGGACTACTCCAATTTTTCGTAAGCATGGATGCCTTTGGCATACACAGTGGCGATCTTCGGGAGAAGCTTCAACATGGGAGAAATAATTTCCAATCAATTGAGCACCTGTGTACATCAGGCTCAGATGACGAAAGAAGGGGAAACACCCTCTTTCCACATGGCCTCTTACCTGATCGATGTCATCTACACAAGAAATGTCTTCATCGACATGAATTTAAGATGGAATGTTGTGGAGCTCTTGGTCCACGTTTATTTCAGCATACTATGGGAGAACATGTATAAAAAATATTACGCACTCATCTGCGATGAATTCATCGCTCATTTTTATTTTATTATTTTTAATAAGGAATGTCGAAGATTATCCGCAGCATCCAAGAAAATGGTAGCAAAGGTAGGCCATTGGTATTAAGACAAACACTCAACCTATATCAGGGTGTTCAAGGCCACCGGAGCACCACATCTCCTACCCACTCATGTCCTAGACCAACTCATTGTGGGAGAAATTTTCTATCAGACTATCCTACAGGGCTATAACGCCACATTAGTCAAGGACAAGAAGAAGGATTTCATACCCTATGGTTTCCATGTGGAGCTTTATCTAGTAAAGGATACTTCTCAAGCCAAACAAGAAGGGTTGATCCAACTTGAATTCAGGTTCCTGACAAGTCAATTCTGCAAGCACGACCCTAAAGGACCACTCCTCCAACATGCTTCACAGGTATCATCATGTTGGCCATACGCTCATGATAAGTTTTAGGACGAAATTTTCATAGAGTGTGCCCAGGACTGGGATGAGGTGGTACAGATAATGGCCAACCCAATTATGACCAGGTTTAAGGCCATGAGCATGAATAGATAGGTGGACACAATAGAGAATTTGGCTCAAGATGCCCTCAGATCCAGGGAATAAATTAGGGTGGAAGAGACCATAGAGGCACAAAGAAGGGGATTACTCTTGCTATAAGGGGCATAGAGAATCATTGATCAATTGAAAATTGACCCTAATATGATATAAATGATGAGGATTCCCACTGATGACCCAATCGAAATTCGAGGAGAGCCAAGTGGCCTAGATTCGATGCAACTTGAAGAAATCATTGAGTTCGAAAACCTTGAAGTTCCACCACCACAGACCAAATCACCAGAGGAAATTTCAACCCATCCTAAGATAGCGAGGAAATCGGGAAGAAAAAGTGTACCAAATCCCTTGTTCAAATTGATAACCGTCTATGATTATGAGGAGAGTTCGGAGGTGTCCCTGGTGATGCCAGTGTAGATTACAGAGGAGAAAAGACTGAAGAGAGAATCTACACCATGTCCCGATGCTCCAGTTCAGAGTCACCCACAAAGAGAGCATGAGGTCGAAAGTTCCTTAGACACTGAGCCACTCAACGTATAGGGAACCCCAATGGACAGTTCAAGGGATGAGCTAGGATCAGGCGGAAAGGAAGAAGAAATTCCACACCAGGAAATCAACATTTCAACAGTCAATTACCAAGTCAGTACCGAACATGCCCCTGGTTCCTTAGTTTTGTTCGATACCTTACCAGTGAATGAGAAACAACTAGAATTCGAGCCATCAGGACATATAGAATAGGTTTAGGAACCTATGCTAGAACAAATATACACATTCGGGATCCTGGGAAATACTCTAACTTGGGGAGAACAACAAATCACTGAAACTATTGATGAGGTCATCGATATACAAGAAAATGCCTAAGACTAAAAGAGAAAATCCATCATGAAGAGAACCACTAAGAAGAGGAGGTTTACGTTGGATAGCTTGATTCTCATCACCACAGAGGAAAAATTGATCAGCACAGAGCATGCCAAGACATCCGAGCTTATCGTCATAGGGATGGCTATCACAGATACCACCCTTGATAGAGAAAGAAAATATGAAGAGGATATGGTCATTGCACTAAATTTGTTGGCGCATATGCACCATTTGGCGAAATACTATCAAGACTCCACACAAACCACAGTGTTTTTGAGAAGTGAATTCCAAGATGCCTATGACAAATTCATGAATGAACGACACCTCCTAAGAAGACACCCTTATGACGCTATCAACCTACAAGGATGTGGAAATATGGTGTGAGAAGGCCCACCAAGTAGTGGAAAGAATTGATTACATCAACGTGGTTCAAAAGGGTCGAGACGCCGAAGAGCACGACATTCGGGTGTTGAGGGATAGCAGCATAGATTGGATAAGTAAAGTGGTCGAATACTAGGTGAAAATGGACCAAGAACCTCAGTGGGAGATTCATGAAAAATGGGTCAATTGCGAAAGGAGTTGGGAAAATATTATTCGGGAGATGAGAGACATCGACCTCCCAAAATTATGCACACTCGAGGACTTTGTCAACTTGCATGACATAGTCAAGCAACATGCAGAACAAGACTCGGCATGGACTGCGTAGATATAAAAGGTGGCAAGCATGGCACCAGGTCAAGTGCAGTAGTTCATGGAGCACCTGATCAAGGCTCGAGCAGTATTGCAGTGGTTAAGTGTCAAAATAGTTAAGTATCGAACACGGGCAGTACAAGTAAAAGAAATCCTTTTGACCCTGATGGACCAACAAAGATTCTCGTATGCCAACACATGCAAGGAACTCTTCGTCAAATGGTCATAGTATGAGAGGAGTCATCCAATTCAGTGAAACTATTTGATGAATCTTAGAAGACAGAGAGATGGAAGAGCCATGTGGCGATGTTTTGTTTTACTTAGCTTTCACTTTTGATAGTTATTTTTAGTTAATGATTCGTTATAAATAAGAGGATCAACCTTTTAGAAAGGGTCGATAGTTTTTGAAAAGACCTTCATTTTTGGAATTATAAAGAACTATTTCCGAACTACCCTAATTGAAAATTCATGTTTAGGACCAGAGACAAACTTTTGTTTTTTATCAAAGGCGTGTGTGATTGGATTGGAGGAATTACTTCCAACTTTATTTCATGAATGGATGTTGTAATGAGTAAGAGTTTATGAATCTATTGATAACTTAGATGTTTCAGTATTTTTTGTAGTTCTTATCTCTAATGATGAAAGAAAATCGTTGTGTTAATGTGTGATTAATGCTAGAGCTAAGGAAACTATTTTTCTTTCCATCATTTTATTGCATGTATGTTTTCTTTCGATAATTGTAAATCAGTCAATAATTGAAATACTAGCAAGTTGATGTATTAGTACTAGGCTTGTCACAGGTGTGAAATTCTTTGTCTGCATGCTTGAGCACAAGGGTTATCCCAAGCTCAGCCTTCTTCTATAGTTAAGATTCCCCCTCTTTCCAGTTGGTTTATACCAGCACACATATTTTTATTAGACCCATCTAATAAAAGAGAACATTTAAACTAAAGGAGGAACTTTCACAAGAAGATATCATGTCAATCACTACGTAAATCCCATCGGTTATTTGGTCGGATCGAAATATCTAGAGAACCATTACACTATCAAACATTGCAGAGTCTAATTGAGCCTCGGTGGTGGGTTTGGTTCATGCTATTGAGTTAAAGCGATTTAGGACCCCTCAACAGAATTGGTGCTAGAAGGAGGGCCTGAATGAATGAATGGCTAACAATATTTCTGATATAATATTTCACATAGCCTATAGATTCAAGGTAGCCCACTTGTATAGCTAGTCATTCTCAAGACAACCCACATAAACTGAGTCCTCATGTTACGAGTAACTCACCCTTGCAAGAGGAATAAAATTTATTCCATGAAATACCTTACGCTCTTCCCCATGAGGAGTTGAACCAGTTTAGAAGAATCAAAAGAGATTATGCCCGACAAATTGGAGCACTACCCTTATCTCTATTACTTTCTCGTAGAAAACAAGTAAGCAGAACAGTGTTCGACACCCCTGACCAATTTTTTTTTCACACGGTAGAAGAACTTATATATTTTTCCCTCACCGAGATCAAACATCCCCTTAATCTAATACCCGAAACACCAGCTAGTAACTACTTTGAGGTCGACGATTTTTAATCTGACGAGGAAGGGTTTAACTCAGATCGCTCAACTTCGGATTCGGACAACATGGAGGATAACAATGATCATAATGAAGAAATGGAAAACTCACCTCAGAATCATAAACCTTGGTTGGCCAGAGATGTTCTGGAAATCCCCAGATGAGTACATAGCCTCCCCCAACATATAGAAAAGTAACTCCCTAAATTTGACCCTGAAACCTCAAGATTTCCTGAAGACCATATCAAAAATTTCATACTAGCTATTAGACTGATGAATGTCCAACATGAATACGTAGTATGCAGGTTGTTCCCATATACCTTTGATAATTCATCCTCCACGTGGTATTTTAACTTGCTTGTAGGGTCCATAACCAGTTGGACGAAGTTTCAAAAATATTTTTTAGACAAATTTGCAGAAGAAACCACTACATGAGCTTTAATGGATGAACTATTCGCTGCCACCATGAGTTCAAAAGAAAAGGTTAAAGAATTCAATCAATGATTTACCACTATCCTGAACAAATTTCAACCCGAAACTAAACCCATTCAGGAGTTGCAAATCGAAGTACATGCTAATGCCCTCCCTGCTTATATTTCCATGTTTGTAAAAAGGGTTGCCAAACATACCCTAGGTGAAAATTTCGAGGAAGAAAAAACAATTAAATTCCAAATGAAGGGATGTAAAGAAGGTTAGGTCTCACTAGTTAAGAAGGAAACTCAACCTCCACCTAGGAAACGACTCTTTTTTACCAAACCCCCAGGGAAACAAACAGAACAAGGACCTGAAAAGGGAAGTGGAGACATAGAGGACCTACAATGGATGATAAAGAAGTTGTCAAATGAAATTGTAGAAATGAAAAGAAGTGCAGGGGAAGGAAACCAATGCCAAAGGCCCTATGAACGTTTTTTTAAAAGAAACCCATCATTCAAATAAATTGAACCTCCCCTATCCAACTTAAACATCGACCTGGGAAATGTAGCATCTGACTCTTTTTGTACCTATCACCAAGAGAAACATTCTGAAATAAACTGTCCACAATGGGTGCATGCCATGAATTTGATGTCCAATCGATTTCTAGACGAATTTTCCTTTATCGAGCAATCAAGCGGCTCAACGATGAATATTGTTGATCAAGAAGAAGTCGACCCGCAAGAAGAAACAACCATGTTGTTGTGGTATCCTGACTTTCCAATGCCTTCCGATGATATATTTGAGATTCAAGAACCACCCGCGGAAGTCTTGGTTGTGTAAATGCAAAGTAGGGGTTAGGCGATCTCAAACTTCAAGAGGAAAACAATCATTTGATCATCCGAAATCACCTTTTGTCTCCCAAATAAATCCTATAAACATCCATATAAGAGAATCACCCAAGCTAGACTACAACATAGTAGAAGATCTAAAACTATTGAAGGAAAATGTATCGGTCATGGACATGTGTAGAATTCCCCAACAAAAGGACTTTTTGTTACAAGCCTTGAAGTCAGTAGAAACTCCTATAACAATCACCAACCAAGGAGAAAATCTAGCCCCCAAAGTTCTAAAAAATAAACCAATTGTGAACGCTTTCTCTATAGACAAAAAAGGAAAACCTATTGTCCCACCGTTCCTTTTAATGTTTGAAGTCTTCAACAGAAACCTCCATAATTGTTTAGTTGACTCAAGGGCATCCTCTAATGTTATTTCATTATCTATCTGCAATAAATTAAATGCAGCCCCTCTCAAAATTGATAAACAAGTGATACAATTGCACATAACCCAAGTGAAATTTATTGGAGAACTCAAGGATGTCATGATCAGAATGGCCACACGCCCGAAATTTGTTCAAGTTATTGACAGCATTGTAGTAGATATACCAGAAGCTTATGGATTGCTACTTAGTTGAGATTGGTCTAAGAAGTTGAATGGATACTTTAACACAGAATGGTTTCACCTTTGTTTTCCATTAAAATGACATGCAAACATGATTAGGATCAATAGGGAAACGTATCTCAAACATACTATCACTGATTTAGAATCCCTCAACGAACTTCTTCGACAGATTTCCCCGTGCTAGGAAACTACTCATGTGATTCTGATTTTAGTAATTTCTCCCCTCTCTCATCTGATGTGCCTCTTACTCAAAACTCCAAAATGACTTTTCAAGAAAATGTACTCACAGCGGTGGAAGAAACCCTCTTATGTCAAGAACCTCTGTTGGAAACCATAGAGGAAATAGGTGGAAAGGAAGAAGTTAGTAGGCAAGGATAATCTGATGGTTTTTTCCTACAAGTTTGGACCTTGTACTTTGATGTGTCTAAATCTCAAGAAGGATCAGGAGTGGGGTGTATCCTCATTGATCCAAAGGGGAAACGAAATTTCCTGTCCTGCGGACTAGAATTTGAATGCACTAATAACACTGTCGAGTATGAAGCTTTAGTGCAAGGGATAAAGAAAGCCATAGAATTAAACGTTAAAGAAATAAATGTTTTTAGAGACTCTGAAATTATCGTTAGGAAAGTAAGGAACGTTGTACACTGCAACTCTCCCCACCTGAAGAATTATCAACAAGAAGTGCACAGGCTAATAGAACAATTTGAAGCCTTCAACATTACAACGATCCCCATAACAAAGAATACTCTTGTTGATTCCCTGGCCACTTATGCCTCGCGGCTATCCCCTTTAGAATACTATGAAGCCTCCTTGTTCACTATGGAGCTACTCTACAAACCATCAGTGCCCAACAATATTTCTAATTGGAAAGTCTTTGAAGGAGATGAACATATCATACACTTCTTAACAAATCGGGAAAAGTTTAAATACCTGACTATTGATGATGAAATATTCCAAGAGAAACTAGTAGAAACCAATCCCCGTGAACAAAGAGGGGAAACATATCACTCAAATAACAAACTAAGGTTTCACACGATACTGAAAGGGGTAGCCAATTTGGAGAACCTCTTTGACTTAAGGGAAATATTTAAAGGGACAACAAACACAAAGACGGGTAGTTATTGTCTCATGTACGAGACTATAAATTTAGGCACCCCGGAGAACCGTAAGAATAAAAATCTTGGCAAGACAGTGTCTAAAGAATAAAGGAAGGCATATCTCAAACTTTTAAGAGAATATCAAGATGTTTTTGCGTGGTCCTACCAATATATAAAGACTTATGGCACTTGCATCATTCAACATACAATCTCGTTAAAACCTGGAGTAAAACCCTTCCAACAGAAGCTCCAGAAGTACCACCCATCTCTGGAACCCCTCATGTGTCAGGAGTTAAAGAAATTACTAGATGTTAAAATTATCTTTCATCTTAGACACTCTGCCTGGGTAGAAAATTTGGTTCTTGTCAGGAAAATATCTGAGGAGATCCGCCTGTGTGTGGATTTCAGAAACCTCAACAGATCATCAGAAAAGGACAACTACCCAGTCCCACCAATGGAGCAACTCTTGCAGACCATGTCTGGTTGTGATATTTTCTCCCTGCTAGATGATTTTTCAGGTTACAACCAAGTTCTAGTTTCATAAAAAGACCGATTGAAAACTACCTTTTGAACCAAGTGGGGAACCTTTGCTTATAAACACATGCCCTTTGGGTTAATAAATGTAGGGGAAACCTTCCAAAGGGCCATGGACATATCTTTTCAGGGACTAATCAACAAATTTGTAGTAGTTAATTTGGATGACGTGACTATGTATTCAAAGAATAGAGAACATCACATCCACCACCTAACCCAGATTTTTGAAAGGTGTAGGAAATATGGTATATCTTTAAACCCTAAGAAAACTATCTTTAGTGTTGAGGAAGGGAAACTACTAGGTCATATTATATCTCAAGCAGGAATTCGCATAGACCCAGAATGAATTAAGGCAATAGCTCATCTTCCCTTACCCCACAACAAAAAGACTATGCAGTCCTTCTTTGGGAAAATCAATTTTTGTTAGGAAGTTCACCCCCAATTTTGTTGAAACTATCAAACCCTTACAAAACCTGATCCACAAATATGTTGAATTTAAGTGGGATAATGAATGAAAAATTTCTTTCAACAATATTAAGACTACAATATCTCAAGCTCCAGTGTTGTGAAGCCCCAACTTTAGCAGAGATTTTGTCCTCTATACTCTTTCCTACGACCAATCGTTCGCTGCATTATTGACTCATAAGGATGATGACAACAATGAGGCGTTGGTCTCATTTATGAGCACTAATATCCAAAGGGCTGAACTAAATTACCCTGCTATAGACAAATAGGATTATGCGGTGTACAAGGTAGTAAAACATTTCAGATCTTACATCCTAAAAACCCACACCAAAGACATTGTGCCTCATCCTGCAGTTTGATCCCTATTCACCAATTGTCCAAGAATTTGATCTAGATGTAAAACCTGCCAAATTGATTAAGGGACAAGGATTATGTAAACTGGTCGTTGAATCCCAAGATCAAGTAAATGAAGACTTCGGGTGGGAGAATGAATTGGCGTTATGGTGTAGTGAAGTTTTATATGTTCCCCCGGGGAAGGAGTCTTGGTATGGGAAACTAAATTATATCCTGCATCATGGGAATTGCCCAGAAAACCTGAACCCTAAGGAAGGAGAGCTCTCAAGACTAAAATCGACACAATATTGCCTCATAAATTTGGTGCTCTTCCACGTGAATTATGATGGGGTACTTTTAATATGTCTCGAACGTGAAGATGCAAACAAGGTTATGAAGGATCTCCATGATGGTCCCGCAGGTGGACACTTTACAGGGAATACCAATACTCACAAGATACTGAGAGCGGGCTATTATTGGCCTACTCTATTTAGAGACGCTCACACATACGCTAGAAACTGTAAAACTTGTCAAATGAGCGCAGGGAGGGAAAAGAGAGAAGTTTTACCACTCCAACCTGTGGACATATCAAGACCATTTGAGCAATGGGGTTTATATTTCATAGGAGATATCACCCCAAGTTCTTCAAAAAAACATAGATACATACTAACTACTATGAACTATTTCATGAAATGGGCATAGGCCATCCATCTAACTCATGTAAATGAAAAGGTGGTGACTCAATTCATAGAACAATAGTTGATCACAAGGTTCAATATGCCTTCTATTTTTGTTTTCGATAATGTCGCTTACTTTTATTCCACCCTATTAACATAGTTTTCCCTGGACAAAGGAATCATAATTAGATACTCTGCAAACTACTATCCAAAGGGGAATGGAGTGGAAGAATCAACCAATAAGAGCCTAGTGAGGATATTGAAAAAAATAGTTGCAGAAATTCAAATGAATTGGCATAGTTCACTTCATAATGCCTTATGGGTCGATACAGTAACACCCAAGGAAGATATAGGTAATTCCCCATACTTTCTGGTATATGGACAAGAAGCCATTCTCTCGAACGGGCTATATCTTCCATCTGTTCAGCTTGCTCAGGGTTCTAGAGGAAAACCCTCATCGCTTATTCAACAGATAATTGATACCCTCCTCATGCTAGAAAACGAAAAGGAGAAATAAAAATCAAAGTTCATCGATCATCAGAAGATAGTTAAAATGTGGTTTGACAAGCATAAGGCCAGAGAGAAAAATTTTGAGGTAGGAGACTTAGTCCTAAAATGGGATAGAGCAAGTGAAACAAAGGGAAAACATTCAAAGTTTCAGAATCTATTGCTTGAAGCTTTCCAGGTAGCCGAGAAACTTGGGGCAAGTACATATCAATTGCAATATCTGGGGGGGGATTCGACTACCTCCCGATGAATGGCCAAGCCCTAAAACAATATTTTTGTCAAAAAAAAAATTATGTGAGTGTTTTCACGTTATTTTATTTTGTAGGTGTTAGGAAGGTTGATTGTGGAGTCCTTTATATTTGTTTTTCTTTTGTGTAGTATTCTTGTGAAATAAATTTGTGTTCCACAAGGAATTGGTTGACCTTCATCAATATGGTGTAGCAAACTTTGTTCCTTACTCATGCTTACATACAACACAAGAAACGTTGGGTGAATTGTGTTGTCTTAAAGGAGTTATGTATCTAACCTTTGCAAATAAACAACCTTGGAAAGTGATGAAGTGTCTTCCTGGTGGTATGGTAAAAACAAATGGAAATATGGTAAGCTGTAAAGGACCACATGTACCTCAAGACAGAGTTTAAAAAATTTCACTTTAACCATCTCATCTTGCAGATAACAAACATCCTCCTCTCCCACTTTCTCAGGGCATCTCTGCCAAAATTAAATCAATTATATCAAATGAGCATGAGATAGGAGAGGGTATGCATATAACTTCATTGGGGCTATGGATGCTCTTTGGAAGTGGAGCAAGGTCTGTGACATCGGGGTGACTCCAGCGAGGCTATGGACACTCATTGGCAGCGAAGCAACACAACAACAAGTGAATGATGATAACTAAAAGGCTCGGTGCCAGTGGATTCTTTACTCAACTCTTGTAAAAAAGGGGCGTGGTTCATGGTTAAAGGGAATGAAGGTGGAACAAAGGTTGAAACCCCATAGGCAGGCCCGGATTCACCAACCGGGGGGATTTCAAATGTAAGGATAGAAGAGACTCTGATTAAAAAAAAAATCATTTAAGTTCTTAACCAGCTTCTGCATCAGCTAAGCCCGAGGAAGTAACGGATATTCTTCTTTCACCCAATAAGCCACCATTTGTTGAGCACTCAACACACCCTAAAATCCTTATGAAATTTTATCACTTTTTGGGTACCACTTGTTTTCTTCACTGTCTGAATCGATTTCCCTTTGGGAAATGGTTCATCTTTTTTTTTTTTCATGACTCTTATCATCAAGTCAGGCTTGTTTGAACTTGTGAAACCTCATGTCTAAAAGAACTTGACACTTGAATTAAGAATCGACAGCTAACACTGCACCTAACGCGCTCAGGCTCGGTGCTGGAAAAATTCAAGCAAGTAAAGGGACCTCACAGTTACAACACTCATCGAGCGTCGATTCCCATCGGCCTCAGCAGAAGGTGGAGTTGGTTTTCATAAGTTATTCACACTAAGTTTCAATATATAGCCAATCCCCTTCAAGATCGGAAAAATACGATAAGGATAGAAATTAACAAAGGACGTAAAGAAATCATTGATAGTCGATGACTGATGTGCTTTATCGAGGTCAGGGAAATGTAGAAAGGTTAAAACAATCATTTTTCTATGACAAACATATAACCGATCGTCGATCCCCCGATGTGTTTTCGGCATCGGGACTTTTTCGAGAGAGTGGATCTGAGAGCACTTGGGTAGATTTATTGTCGATCGTTGATCCTTGATACTTTTCAGCGTCGGCAAGATAGGATTTGGTTTTAGAACGTATAGCTTAAAGAAATTCTCGATTCCGATTAACACGAGCAAATGAAGTCATCGATATAGAATTACACGTGTCTATATCACGTAAGGGGGTTGTACGGCCTAGTTTCGTCATGAGTCATGTTAAGGTTCCCTGGGTCCTAGTCATGCCTCCTAGTCATCTTTGCCACGTTAGATCTATATGGAAATATTAATCAGCGTCGGAGCTTTTGCAAAAAGATATCAACGAAAAGTGTTTGACGCACAATCCCAACCCCCGACCCACCAACTGGACTAGCGAAACGATGGGATGTTTGCAGCATAAGATACGATCGGATTTGGACATTTAATCGACCAGTTAATGCTTGATCCCACATTTTTTTCTACCTCGTGCATCAATTGAACAACAACAATTTGAAATCGAAGATAGGCCATGGTACAACCTGTGCCCGCACTGTCAACCCACGATGAATTTAATTTTAAACATATTTGAAGATTAGGCGGTAGATTTAATGAAATTACACTCATAACCCAAATTAAATGGTTGATGAGATAAGGTAAGTTCATCCCTATTTAAATATCTAGAACGGTTTTGAACAAATTCATTATGCCCATAAGTTCGAATTCCAGAGCATCTGAAGGAGCAAAGAGAGCGTCTCGAGACTGTTTTGATCCTCGGATTATCAAAACCAAGTTAAACAAGCTGCAGAGGTATGTGTTCAACTTTGTCAAAATTCGACGGTTGCGATTTATATATGCATTTGATTTTCTTGCACAGTCTCTATGTTGGGTATGTGTTATATTCTTTGCATGTGTGTGTGTGTGGGTGCGTCAGATACGACAACTGCGTCTGACGATCCCTTCACCTAGAGCTCTGCCATGTGCGTTGGGCGCTTTCCTAGGGGGGTCCCAAGGGGGGGCAGGTATGCCCCCACCTGGTTACGCACAGCGTTCGGCAACAGGCGGTAGCCCGGGGCCGACAGGGTTCAGGGCAGCGGCTCAAAATTTAATTTTGGGCGGTTTTTTCTATTTTTAGCGGATTTTTCTATTTTTAGCGGATTTGTAAATTAATCCCAGATTAAGGGATTATGGTTTTGGTATCTATGGAATACCTAAAAACATTGTATATATTGTATGGTGAATGGTGAAATTCGATATAATGAAAATAAGAAAGGTTTTCCCGGTTGAGGGTTTCCGGTATAAAATCGTTGTGTACTTTGTGTATGAGCCATTGATTAATTTCTGTATTGCTTAAGAAACTATATGCATTGCTTTAATTCATAGGTTTAAAACTTACATGTGGTATCAGAGCTCATTTTTGGCTTCAGAGGGACGCCTTTGTTGTTGAGAGTTTGGCTCGGTCTTGATAGATCAAGTTTATCTTGGGATTTTGCAATGGAGATTTGAGTAAAGAAAGAGGAATGGCGAGCTCATCTAGAATCGAGATAGAGAAGTTCAACGGTAAAAAAATTGAGCTATGGAAGCTCAAGATGGAGGACCTTCTTGTAGACAAAGAACAA
>JZKD02S1537192.1:0-10476 GCA_000966675.3 Picea glauca | reverse complement strand
CATAGAATCATCTAACTGTTGAAATTCTACATTTTCTTGAAGGGTGAATGATCGAAGTTCTTCAACATTTTGATGATCTGTTGGAGGTGAATGGTCTTCGGGAAAAGGAGATGACACTGTAGAAATTTGAGACCCAACTAATTCCGCAAGAATGTTCATTGGTGGCTATCACCTTCACAAAAGTCTCAATTGTCGATTATGAGAGCTTAAAAGAACCATGTTTTGACTCACAACTCTTGTTATAGTCACCATTTCCTCTCGATGTCGCATTTCCTTAGATTTAATCCACTGGTGAAGTTGAAAATTCAAATCTTATAGCTCTTTAATCATTTCTAATTTCTCCCGAACCCTTTCCTGAAGAGTAAATATCGCGCAATTGAAACATTCACAGTCATCACGTTCACGACTCATCTTTTCCTGCCTTTTAGACTCTCTGAAATTAGGTGATGAATATATACAATCCCTCTTTAAAAATTCCAAAGAAATCAGGTAACAAATTCTCTCCTTTATTATTATTTATTAAATATGAAAATCTTGGTTATAACAGGCGTGAGGGATAATTCCCACAAATTAAAAGATGGCTTCATCATTGACTGGAAATATATTGGAAAAGTGATGAAGAGGGGATATGTAACATCATTCTTATTGGATCTAGAATCATCTATGATATGAAAATGAATCAATAATTATAAGAAAAATGCTCTGAATAGAATATGACTGTGGAATAGAGAAAACAAGGAGTCTTGTCCTGACAAAGAAACTCGTGTGAATTATTTTATGTTCACTTGAGATGATTTGAACTTTTGATATATTTGTCACCTCTTTCTCTAGTCCTCTCTACGAATAAAATTCTCATTCATTTTCAATCATATTAGTCTTTGTAGAAATGACAAAACTTATCCTACACTAAAACTTAAAAGCATATTTTTTTTAAAAGTCAGGCGAAGATTTTTCATGTTTCTTGATTTTAATTGAAAAATTATGTCTAGGATAATCCTAGTAAATTTAGCCCTAATTTTAGATTTCAACTGACGACTTTGCTCAAGGTTTATCCCTGAAAATAAATATTTTTTTCCTAATTTACCTATAGGCGAAGGTATACTTGGAATTGAAAGAAAACTAATCTCAGAGTATTCTTAAAACTATAGATAGACCTTTTTTTTCTCAGATCAAAAACAAATTCCATCCCTTGTATCTTAGATACAATTGATTTCCCCCACTTGAAAGAAATAGAATCAAAGATAGATGGTGAAAGGAAATTCACAAATTTATTGCCCCCATCTTGTCCAAATAAAGATGGCGAAAGNGTAGGTATCAACAAAGAACTTAAGGCGGCAGAGAAGAGAGTTTGGCTAGCCTTAGATGAAATTAAGTTAGTTGACATTGAATTCAAGAAGCATGATCCACATAGAGTGGTAGAAAATCATTTGTCTCAGTTTAACATGAAGAAATACATCCATGAAGATTAACCGTATGATGAGGTATTCAAAGGAGTTATATCATATGATGAGGTTATATCTAGATTTCAAATTATTCCTCAAGAACAACAGTCAGGTTTTCTCAGCTTTCAAAAGAACAGAAGGAACAATTTACCTAAAAAACCAAATAAGTGAAAAGAACACCAGAAACATTTTCTAAGAATGCAATAAGCACATGGATATCCATAACAGGTAAAACTGATAAGGAATTATTAGCATTATTCGAAGATTTTATGAAACATGGGCATAATTTTCCTCTATTATTGTCAAACATTGAAACTCCTGTGAAATATGTCACAAATCAAGGGGAATTTGCTGCACTTACATGTCCCATACAATCTTTGACTCCCCTAGCAACAAGTTTTGATTTACCTTGTTCAGAGGTTATAAATATAGATGACCTAACACCTATTGAACCTGGAGATATGCCTTCATCATATTTATTTTTCAACAAGAAAAGGAAGGCTATCATACGAAGTGAATATCGACGGAAAGAGGGAGGAATTACACAAAATAAAAGAATGATATATGATGGACATGGACAAAGTGACCCTAAATTCGCAAAGGAGGTAGCAGACTCGCTGGGAGCAATTGCAACTGTCAACTTATGGTCACTGGATAATTTGAGAAAACAATTGAATGAAAAGAATATTTTGATTGAACAATTGCATAATGATATGAAACAGATAGAAGTTACTGCCAGAGAAAGAATTAATTCTGATATAAGCCAATTCAGACAGGGTTTTGAGTAGCAGATTAAAAAATTAGAGGATAAATTGAAATTAAGTTTCCAAAAACAACACTTGAGTAATAACACGGTGTCCTAGAGAGATACATTAATAAATCAATTGCAAGCTTAGATATCGACNAGTATTTTATTGCATTATTGGATCTGCATGTGTGTAACATACCCACTACCTATTTCAAATTTTTCCGGTCCTCTGTCGGACCCGAGCCCTTAAATAACCCCGGAGACCCAATGCAAAATGACTCTTTCTTTCTTCTCCATTCTCATGTGACCGCGGGTCGTGACCATGGTCCAATTTGAACGTAGTGCCTATTTGGATTTCGCGATATTTCGATCCCCGATGTGCCCCTAGCGCATTAGCCCTCCAAGCTAAGCCTGTGATCCACGTGACCACTACCCCGGGACTGTAGTCAAACCTATACGTCGGGGTTTCGGGGTTTTCGATGTTGATGTGCATACACCCACGAGATTCATGATTCTCCGATTCCCGACACATCTCTGCTTCATCTAGCCCTCCTGGCTCATCCCTAGTTCACGTGACCGTTACCCCGTGTCCACAACCTTACCCCGTCGGGGTTTCGCGTTTCATGGTTTCAAAAGGGGTAAACACCATGTCCACGGGATTCCCGATATCCCGATGAACCAAACATCGAGGGATGGCTTCCCTTGTCGGGACTTTCTCGATAGCTCTGATCTCCTCCACGTGTCCCTCCAAATGGACAGTCCAGATCCTTGTCGGGGTTTCGAGGCTTTCGATGTCCTGGTTCCTTCGACCTCAGGAATGTCGATTTCCTGATTTTCCGACTCTCGTCAGATCTTCGATAACTGTCCCTCTGAATGGATGGCTCGACTTATGTCGAGGTTTTCACCTGGGACTTCCCCATCCTCTTGTCCCTGGAAATGTCGATTTACTGATGCGCCAAACGTCGATGGCGCTTGATCTCCGCCACGTGTCCTCTGCCAACGGACGGTCCAGATCCTTGTCGGGATTTCGAGACTTTTGATGTTCCATTTCCTTCGACCTTANTGTCGAGGTTTTCACCTGGGACTTCCCCATCCTCTTGTCCCTGGAAATGTCGATTTCCTGATGCGCCAAACGTCGATGGCGCTTGATCTCCGCCACGTGTCCTCTGCCAACGGACAGTCCAGATCCTTGTCGGGATTTCAAGACTTTTGATGTTCCATTTCCTTCGACCTTAGAAATTCCGATTCCTCTATTTCCTGAATCTCGCCAGATTCCTGGCACCTGTCCTCCACTAGCTTCAACTGTGGCCCACACAACTCCCCTGTCAGGATTTCGCGTATCGCGAATCCCAACTGCAAGGGTTTCTTTCCTTCGAAATCCCTGATGCTCTGAATTCCAACTCCTTGGAATCCCCTGACACGTGTCTCACTGATGGACGACTCTGATCTTGCAGGGATATCGCGGATCACGATTCCAAGCGGCAAGATTTCTTCACTTCCGGAATTCCCGATAACTTCAATATCCTGATGACTTTTTAGGGACGCTCCTCTATTCACTAGGACTTAACCCCGGTGTAACTCCTGCCAGATCTAACAGTTAGCGGGGGTTCATCTTCTGATNCACTCAACATGAAGTAGTACAAATTCAAAGAAATATACCATTGGTGCATAAAAAGGTTTTTTCGTTTGAATTAAATGCAAATATTGAACCCTCTAAGTATTTTATTGCATTATTGAATCTGCATGTGTGTAACATACCCACTACCTATTTCAAATTTTTCCGGTCCTCTGTCGGACCCGAGCCCTTAAATAACCCCGGAGACCCAATGCAAAATGGCTCTTTCTTTCTTCTCCATTCTCATGCAACCGCGGGTCGTGACCATGGTCCAATTTGAACGTAGTGCCTATTTGGATTTCGTGATCTTCCGATCCCCGATGTGTCCCTAGCGCATTAGCCCTCCAAGCTAAGCCTGTGATCCACGTGACCACTACCCCGAGACTGTAGTCAAACCTATACGTCGGGGTTTCGGGGTTTTCGATGTTGATGTGCATACACCCACGAGATTCACGATTCTCCGATTCCCGACACATCTCTGCTTCATCTAGCCCTCCTGGCTCATCCCTAGTTCACGTGACCATTACCCCGTGTCCGCAACCTTACCCCGTCGGGGTTTCGCGTTTCATGGTTTCAAAAGGGGTAAACACCACGTCCACGGGATTCCCGATATCCCGATGAACCAAACACCGAGGGATGGCTTCCTTTGTCGGGACTTTCTCGATAGCTCTGATCTCCTCCACGCGTCCCTCCAAATGGACAGTCCAAATCCTTGTCGGGGTTTCGGGACTTTCGATGTCCTGGTTCCTTCGACCTCAGGAATATCGATTTCCTGATTTTCCGACTCTCGTCAGATCTTCGATACCTATCCCTCTGAATGGATGGCTCGGCTTATGTCGAGGTTTTCACCTGGGACTTCCCCATCCTCTTGTCCCTGGAAATGTCGATTTCCTGATGCGCCAAACGTCGATGGCGCTTGATCTCCGCCACGTGTCCTCTGCCAACGGACGGTCCAGATCCTTGTCGGGATTTCGAGACTTTTGATGTTCCATTTCCTTCGACCTTAGAAATTCTGATTCCTCTATTTCCTGAATCTCGCCAGATTCCTGGCACCCGTCCTCCACTAGCTTCAACTGTGGCCCACACAACTCCCCTGTCAGTATTTCGCGTATCGCGAATCCCAACTGCAAGGGTTTCATTCCTTCGAAATCCCCGATGCTCTGAATTCCAATTCCTCGGAATCCCCTGACATGTGTCTCACTGATGGACGGCTCTGATCTTGCAGGGATATCGCGGATCACGATTCCAAGCGACAAGATTTCTTCACTTCCGGAATTCCCGATAACTTCAATATCCTGATGAATTTTTAGGGACGCTCCTCTGTTCACTAGGACTTAACCCCGGTGTAACTCCTGCCAGATCTAACAGTTAGCGGGGGTTCAGCTGCTGATCCAATGGTTCACCAACCTTTTGAACTTGGACTCTGATGTGGCCATAACCTCCTTTCACCTCAGTGAGATCCAATGGTTCTGATGCCACTTTATGCACTCTTCCACAACTTTTTGRACGAGGAAATCAGTGGTCCAGATGTTCTCATGGAGCATGGGGATCTACGGCCCTAGACTCTTCACTACCCATGAAGACGYAGGAAAAATCAGGTGGTAAGGCCTTTAACACCCTACCTTCTCCTRCTAATCTAACGGTCATGGGGAAACTGTGGATTTCCCGACAAAMTCTCATCTGTAGATTCGATATTCCTTCCTTAAGCTGCCATCTCGGGATTTTAAGAGGATCGTTCCCCCTCGTACAGGGTTACTAAGACTTGCACCTTCAAGTTCATATTCCAGGTTCTGGATAATCCTTTCCAAGGAGAGAGTCTCTTCAAGAGATCTATTCCGAGCTTTCCTGGAGGTGGGTGAAGGAAAACAATTTCCCGAGAACGAGCTGGAAGCCTAACATCGTTCAGCCTAGGCATAATTAGATTCAGTTTATCAACGTAATTCATGCATGGCTTCCTCTATTATAAGCATATGCCTATTAATTATTATCAAAACACAACACAGACATTCTTACGCAGAAATCATTTACAATTTCATAGGTCTATGAGCATATACATATATGTATCATTCTATGAATTTCAAGAGGCAATATGTAAACAAAACACTTATCAGAAGTGACTTCAGAAATGGGTGCAACTGCTGAGAGGGGTGCTTGTTTCCACCCAACCGTAGGCATAGCGACTCCCAGCAGATTTACCACTAGCCACCCCCGAGATGAGACCACGATGCTTTGAGACTATGTTTCTTTGTCTGCCAGTGACCAGGAGCGAAGGTTACAATCCTTCCTCTCTGCTATCACCCACTCTGCGTGGTGCCAGAGTTCCCCACGCGTCTACCCCCTTCCATCGCTTCTGCCATACACCTTATCCTATCGCGAGGTTTCATGTGGCACGATTACCCTCGTGCCAATCAGGCCTGACAGCTCTACAGATGGGCGGTTCACCATCCCATCCCTCATCAAGCCGCCCTCCTACCAGCCTGCGAGACATTAAATTTGGGGGCCAGCGAGCCACTTTTGGTTCTCCGGGCCAGTGGAGTCCAAATACGATATTCATTCAGGTTGGAATTTAATGCCACCTTTTCAGGTGCCTTCCACCGCCATCGTGGTCTCTTTTCTGCACATCCCCTCTCAACAGTCCTGCAATAAATTCAAAATGTTATTCACATTTATTGACCTCTTCCTRCAGGTCCATTTACATCACATATTCATACTTATGAGTTTGCCATAGTCCTTGGCCAGTCAAGTTATATTTACAAACTGGGGGAAACAGGGTGTTACAATTCCCTCCCCCTTAAAAGGAACATCCTCCTCGATGTTCTTAGCTATTAACATGAATTACATGTACAGAAGTAAACAAAATCGGATATGCATGTCTCATGGCATCCTCCATTTCCCATGTAGCCTCATCTGGGCCAAAATGTTTCCACTGCACCTTGACCTGNTACCTCAAGGGTTTTCTTTATTTCTTGTGTTCATGTTATGGTGAATGGTTTATGGTTTATTCTTGGTTATTTCTGAAGTATATTTGCAGATCTGGTATAGGTTCTTAACATAGTATATGTTTCAAGGTTTGAAATATTTCTTCACATCGCTGTGTCCACATAAATTTTGTTCCCTTCCTCTGGAGGGCAATGATTGAACAACCAATCTTGGAAAAATATTTTATAAATCTTCTATAGTATCCCGCCAATCCCATAAAGGATCTGATGTTTGAGACATCCTTTGGGGTAGACCATTCCATGATAGACCTGATCTTGTCAGGATCTACTGCCACCCCTTCCTCGGACAGAACATGTCCCAAGTAATGCATTTTCTTCTGAAATAAGTCACACTTGTTGAACTTAGCATAGAGCTGATGCTCTCTTAGAACTTGTAGCACAAGTCTAAGATGCTCTTCATGTTCTTCTCTACTCTTAGAGTAGATTAAAATATTATCAATAAAAACTAGTACAAATTTATCTAGAAATTTACTGAGTACATTGTTCATGAAGCACATGAAAGTGGCAGGGGCGTTGGTTAACCCAAATGGCACTACCACAAACTCATAATGACAATACCATGTCCGGAAAGCGGTATTATGGCTATATTCACCCTTGATTCAGACTTGATGGTATCCCAACCTCAAGTCAATTTTTGAGAAAACAGACGCACCTCCCAACTGATCGAATAGATCATCGATCCTGGGCAAGGGGTATTTGTTCTTTATAGTTACTTTATTAATTTGTCAGTAATTTATACACAGTCTAAGGGTGCCATCCTTCTTTTTCACAAACAGGACGGGTGCTCCCCATAGGGACACACTGGGTCGAATATAACCCTTATCCATCATTTCTTTCAATTGTAACTTGAGTTCTACTAACTCAGGTGTGCTCATTCGGTAAGGTGTCCTGGACACCGGCACTGGTCTGGTGTGAGTTCTATCGAGAAGTCAATGTCTCTTCTTGGAGGTAGACCGAGTACCTCTTCTGGAAATACATCTCTGTACTCTCTTAGGATAGGGTGATCATTGAGGCTTGGTTTAGCGCCTTCGATTATTTTCAGTACCTGTATTGCATATAGGAGACATCCCTTTCGACAATACTTTCTCATTTGCAGGGTTGATATTTGCCTCACCGAGACCAGTTTTCGGATCCCTTGGAGGGTTATCCTTTGCCCTTCTTTGCTCACACATTCTAAGGTTTTATGGTAACAGTCCAATTTGACTTTATGGGCGGCCAACCAGTCCATACCAATCAATAGGTCGTATGACCCCAGGGGTAATACATTAAGGGTTGCCTGGGTGGGGAATTTACCCAATATTAACTGGTAGGCTGGTATGGCCTCTACCACCTTTCTTTTGGTACCAGTGGCTAACTGTACCAACCATGGTTTNCAGGATGGGTGCTCCCCATAGGGACACACTGGGTCGAATATAACCCTTATCCATCATTTCTTTCAATTGTAACTTGAGTTCTACTAACTCAGGTGTGCTCATTCGGTAAGGTGTCTTGGACACCGGCACTGGTCTGGTGTGAGTTCTATCGAGAAGTCAATGTCTCTTCTTGGAGGTAGACCGAGTACCTCTTCTGGAAATACATCTCTGGACTCTCTTATAATAGGGTGATCATTGAGGCTTGGTTTAGCGCCTTCGATTATTTTTAGTACCTGTATTGCATATAGGAGACATCCCTTTCGGAAATACTTTCTCATTTGCAGGGTTGATATTTGCCTCACCGAGACCAGTTTTCGGATCCCTTGGAGGGTTATCCTTTGCCCTTCTTTGCTCACACATTCTAAGGTTTTATGGTAACAGTCCAATTTGAATTTATGGGCGGCCAACCAGTCCATACCAATCAATAGGTCGTATGACCCTAGGGGTAATACATTAAGGGTTGCCTGGGTGGGGAATTTACCCAATATTAACCGGTAGGCTGGTATGGCCTCTACCACCTTTCTTTTGGTACCAGTGGCTAACTGTACCAACCATGGTTTAGTTTGCTTTTGTGGCTGTAGTTTATAATTATCAACAGCTCTAGGGGATATATAACTCAAATTTGAACCAGGGTCAATCAAAAGAGACACAAGATGGTTGAAAATCATACCTTCTATTTCCACCACTGAAGCTTGGTGGTCAGCTTGGTTATTATCCAAGGCTGCATAGATCTGTGACACACTCCTTACCACGTCATTGACCGTGGTAGCTTCCTGCATGTTATAAATTTTTCCACTGTTCTGTTGTCGATGTGGACAGTCTCTCCGGAGATGCTCTCCTCCGAAATCCCAACATTCCAAAGGTTTCCTCTTTGGGTTATCAGTCTTTACTAATATAGGTCCAGAAGTTTTATTTCTGTCCACCGAGGGAAAATTCTGCTGGAGTACACTCTGAGTTGGGAAGTTCATTATGGGGTTCTTCTTGTAGTTTTTAAATCCCGAGGATTTGTTCCCCTTTTTCTGAAATCTAGAACCACTCTTATGTTTCCAATCTCCATGAGACTCTGCCCGATGTCCATATTGTTCATGACAATATGTTTCCTTTCTTATAGTGTCTTCTAAGGTCCTTGGCTCGTCAAATTCAATTCGGTTCCGGTATTCCTTGGNCTCTACCACCTTTCTTTTGGTACCAGTGGCTAACTGTACCAACCATGGTTTAGTTTGCTTTTGTGGCTGTAGTTTATACTTATCAACAGCTCTAGGGGATATATAACTCAAATTTCAACTAGGGTCAATCGAAAGAGACACAAGATGGTTGAAAATCATACCTTCTATTTCCACCACTGAAGCTTGGTGGTCAGCTTGGTTATTATCCAAGGCTGCATAGATCTGTGACACACTCCTTGCCACGTCATTGACTGTGGTAGCTTCCTGCATGTTATAAATTTTCTGACTGTTCTGTTGTCGATGTGGACAGTCTCTCCGGAGATGCTCTCCTCCGCAGTCCCAACATTCCAAAGGTTTCCTCTTTGGGTTATCAGTCTTTACTGATATAGGTCCAGAAGTTTTATTTCCGTCCACCGAGGGAAAATTCTGCTGGAGTACACTCCGAGTTGGGAAGTTCATTATGGGGTTCTTCTTGTAGTTTTTAAATCCCGAGGATTTGTTCCCCTTTTTCTGAAATCTAGAACCACTCTTCTGTTTCCAATCTCCATGAGACTCTGCCCGATGTCCATATTGTTCATGACAATATGTTTCCTTTCTTATAGTGTCTTCTAAGGTCCTTGGATCATCAAATTCAATTCGGTTCCGATATTCCTTGGGTAGCCCACTGATGAAGCGTTGTGCCTTTGCCTTCTCTACTTTGATGTAAGGTACATATATCAGTAAGTCAAGGAATTTGTTGACATACTCCTCCATAGTAAGTTGTCCTAGTTTGAGTTCATAAAACTCTTTAGCCTTCTCGTCGAAATACCTTTCCGACAAATACTTCTTCCGGAAGTACTTCTCAAACCGTTTCCAAGACAGGTCCTCCTCGCGGACCCCTTTCATATTCTTGAGGTCTTCCCACCAGATGGAATCCTTTCCGTTCAGATTGAAAGTGGCCACTCGGGCCTTCAAGTTCTCTGAGAAATCATGTATTCTAAAATATTTCTTTAGTCCAAGTAGCCAAGCCTCAGCTTCCTCTCCCTTCTTTATCTCGCCGTCGAAGGAGGGAGGTTTGGCCTTTTTGAATTCCTCAAATTTATGACTCTTAGAAG
>JZKD02S1537181.1:0-10476 GCA_000966675.3 Picea glauca | reverse complement strand
TACTCAAGACAAAGAAGTCACTAAGGAAATTGAAGAGGAAGAGAGGGAGGTTCAACATTCTCCACAGAGAGCCTTTTCACCTCCTCTTGCACCTGAATTAGAAAAATTCATTTCAACCACTAAAGCCATGGCCAAGAAGGGAAGAAAATTGAATTTCTCTTCACTTACTCCAGAAACTAGCATAAAAGTTAGGAATCCTTTTACTAGATCATCATATCTCAAGGAGGTTGTTGAAGTAGAATTCCTACTCAAGGTTTCAATAGAAAAGAAAAAGAGAGATAGGGGCAAAGGCATTGAGAATCCTATTGAGGTGATAGATAGAGCCCCTGTGTAGCATAAAGATAAACGTGAAGCCATTGAGAAACATGTTGAGGTTATCAACATCAATGCTCCACCTAGTAATCACACTTTCAAAAGATTGATTAGACAGCTCAGGGAGGCTAGGAAGGAGGTTTCTCATTTGAAAGAAGAAAGTTTATCTGATAGAATTAAGATGAAGGAGCTTATGGATATGTACAGTAACACCCTTGATCTGGAAATATCTGCAGAAAGAAAAGATTTTCCTCTCCATAATCAACTTAAGAACCTCTACAGGAAAAATAGAGGCTTTCAGTCTCAAAATAGAAAACTCAAGGAAGAATTGCATCATTTCAAGGATGAATTGGCTCAAAGGAACTTGAATGTTTTGGTAGAAGCTGCCATTAAAGAGAGGAACCAGTAGTGAAGAAGAGCACACCTACAATCATGAAGAGTACACCTGCAAAGGAAAAACATTCTGCCATGATGGAGGGAAGCTCTCCTGCAACAAGGAGGAGTGCTAGGTTGATGAAATAGTTGGGGGATATAAGCTCCATTTTTGTGGGTGGTATATTTTTGCAAGAGTAAAGTGATCAAGGAAGTATAATTTGTTGCCACCTATACAGGCATCTATAGCTTCTTAACCTATCAGCTAAGTTTTTTTGCTCTTGAAGGATTGGTCTCATCACACAGAAAAAGAACATACATTATGTAGCGCCATGGCACCAGAATCATCTATATAATATGTTCTACAATTTTACTTCCTAATATGCTACGAGATCTCCTAGCCGAAATACATAGTGGAGCTACTGTTTCTGCAGAACGCTACAAAATCTCCTAGCTAAGTGCAACAATGGTGCTACCAAACCTGCAAGAGCAGTTGACATATGGTGCTACTTGTTATCACCATAACAATTCTTAGATAGAATCCAAGTCTCGAGATTTAGCGAGGTGATAGATCGGTGTGGAGATGCGAGAAATTTGGAGGAAAGGGTCACACCTAGCAAAGAAGGGATAAATATAGAGGAGGTGCGGAAGTTGATGGGGAACGGCGGGCCATAGATCTCAAACATCCCAGATCGACGGTCAGAAAACATATCGGGAGAATAACTAGCACAAAGGTTAATCGCTCAAGGAGGGCCAATAGAAATATCATGGTTTTAGCTTCCAGACACGTAGCACCACCAAGGGCATATCGGGGCAAAAGGTAGTCTACCCAAAACCACTTTACCTCGTCATCTATATCGGAAAGAAAATATAAAAGGAGGGCCCCGATCATTATTTTATGATATTTCAAATCATTTGAACGTTTGAAAATTGGTGCAAATGCTTCGTTCGAACTGAAGCTCAACAGTGAACCAGACTCGCACATTCTACACTAATTCACAGGTATTTTTAATCATGGGCATGAATTATGTCATTTTATATATAACAAAGAAAGATCTCACCTCTAAAGAAGAAGCCCTAATTGACAGGGACTCCGATATATTTGACACAGAAATAATGATCTCACCCATTTCTGTATCTAGAGACAATTTGTTAGATAATGTTGAGAAATAAATACCCTTCCTTGAAGCAGACCAAGAATCCATAGTCCCTTACATCATCAAAGTTGCATTCCCTTTCCCAGAATTCATAAGCTGGTGTGAAGAAAAATACTTGCAGGAACAAAAGTTCATTTTGAATAAGTTAGGGTCAGAGGTCCTATGCAGAGTAGATAGCATGTCAATTCGACATGCTCTCCGTACACCAGATTCTTTCGCTGCAACATTTGAGCCCTTCGAGGAAGAGAAACTAATTACAGTATATAGAGAATGTCCCCCCGAGGTCAAAACCTTATTTTTGCAGACCGTTGTTAAACTCAAACATCATTTTGAGAGTCTGTTGTTGCCTATGAATGTAAGTGTCATGGTTATTGAGGTCCAGTGGGCCTGTTCCATACTCATTCAGATTTTAGGATTAGATAACGAAAAATTTGTAGTAGAGGTCATGTTGGGTTTTCTGTTGACCTTTTTTCAGTTAGAGTCCAGTCAGTCAGTTAATATCAGTTTTGAAGAGTTCATTGTTGATAATGTGCACAGGTAGCTAGTGAATTTCCAATCACTAAGGCACTTCAGGTATTACACACACTTGTTGAGAATGTTCCTGGAGACAAATAAGGCAGATTTCCTTGAAGCTGCATTCAACTTGACTAAATGCAAAAGGATCACAATGCTCATTTTTATAAATAAGATCATGTCTAGATTTTATAACTTAATCTTCAACAGCAGCCTGCTAAGGGTTTTGGAAGAAATGAAAAGTTATTTGCAGCCCAATCCAGAGAACAAGGTAGGATATTGGGTGTTGTTCATGCACTCTATTGTAATTTGGGTATATCATTATCAAGGGGGACCTTACCTTTTACATGTTTTCTTGAATCCCATATTATTTTCCCTAGAGTTCATCAGGCAAAGAATCATCTCAGAAACATAACATTTTCTGAAAATGCACAAAGCGTCTAACTTAAAGTTTCCTTTCATAATAGGACCCTTTGTGGTAAAGACTAGATCCTATTTGCCTTAGATCTAGGCCAAGCTCAAGGAGTTTGGATTCACACAGTTACAAGTTAGAAAATATGATCCACACCAGGTCATATCTAAAATAACATTGATGAGAAAACAAAGTCCTTATGAACATGAGCATGTTGAAGGATTTGATAAACTGGAAAATTTGGAAACCTGTGTAGATATGGAAGTCATTTTGCAGCCTGATTAGACACAACAAATAGAGTCAACCCTGCAACAGATCCAGACATAGAAAAAATCTCCAAGATTGATTATTAAAGCTCCCAAGATGAGTGTTTATAGCAAAAGGAGAAGTTTGGAGGCCCTGAGCACTAGTAGTCAGCAAAATGTTCTCAAGAAAATAAAAATCATATAGTATCCACAGATAGTAAACCAGGAGGAAGAAGAACCTAACAAACAAATGAATATGGAAATGGTGAAGAGTGGGACCAAAAATGATGAAGCTAGTACATAAATCATGCCAGAGAGTGAAGTCATATCAAGGGATTTTAGTAGGAAACATGTCTTTGATAAGACACCAGAGGAAGTCTACCAATCCAAAGAAGATATATCAAATCAATATGATGCAAAAGGGAGCTTGGCCATGATTTAAATAAGAGATTTGATTCTCGAGGTAGAAAGGGATTCTTGGCATAAGTCTTCCCTGTTCACAGTCAGGGATGCAGAAAGAAAGACACTCAACATAGCGATGGCAGAAGAGGATAAAGTATCTGAAATTAAACTACATTATGAAAATATCAGTGCCCCGGATAAGGTAAAACTTCACAGAAACACCAGTGACATGTTGTATTCATATTACCCGAGTCTGAGTTTGAGAGTTGCAAGGTTGACAACCCAAACACTCAAGTTGGAAGGACAATTGAGGCAAGAAAAAACATCCAGCAGAGCCTGACAGACTGAAGTCAAAATTTTAGAATCCTTAGATGAGAAAGAATGAAGAAGAGACTAAAGATGTATGTCAAGATGATTCAAAGCATGAAGAAGAGACTAAAGATGTATGTCACAGAGCACCCACAAACAGTAGAGATGATTGCTCTAGAACAAGAAAAAGAGACATTTCGACAGGAATCACTTAATTACAAAGCCAAAGTGTTGTAGCTGGAAAAGGAAAAGGAGAATTGGTCACAAGGATAGGTAGAGGTATCAAACAGGGTTGTTTTTGTACCTGGCACAATAGGAGTTGATTCAAACATTGAAGATATCATCCAGGCTATGTCCCAAGTTAGCCTGAAGGAAGGAGAAATCAAGAGTCTTATGGGAGATATAGAAAAGCTATAGCAGAAAATGAAAATTAAGAATGAGAAGATGGCCCAGTTCCAAAAGGAAAATCAAGAGTTGCAAGAAAAAGTGGGAAAATTGAAAACGAGGTTGAAAGGTAAAGGAATTTTGCAGGGAGATAAACAAGTAATCTGGGACTCTATTGTTGTTGAAGCTGTTAAGTTCAGGGTGTACGACAATTTCATAAATGAAAAATATAGCATGGATGTCACCGCTCGAAGAAGATGTATTGTTGTGAATGAGACACTAGCGAACTTCAGACCATCGGGGTTAAATATAGGACTGCATTGATCATTTGGGCCAGGAGGATCATTGCTAAGCACAATTTTCTCAAGTTAGTTCATACCAAAGTAGTACAGATGGAGCAGAGTATACAAGAATTCAAGGATTTGTTTGAGCAATTATTTATCAAAGGCCTCCCATCATTTTGAGATAGCAAAGGGAAATTATATGACCTAAATCAATACAAATCCCTCCTCACACAGTGCAAAATGGTTCATTCCAAGTTTGAAGGCCTGGAGGAAAACCTGAAAGGACCAAGTTTGGTGGAATATTCAACCACGGACTTTGAGATTTTAAATCAATTTAAGACTGTAAAGATCGGGTTTCTGACTATGACTTATGCTACTTGCATTGACTTGGAGATCCTGATAAAAGAAATGATGGATTACGAGATTCCTTTTGACTTACAATGGAAAGAGATCGTGCGACTAGGAAAGACAAAATGCAGTTTTCCAGGAACCAACAAATAGCCTCGAGGTGTCATCAGATTGGCAAGTTTGACAAAATATCAGAGCAAGACATATGGCAAGGATGAAAGGAGAGAAATCGGAGGAATCAACCATTAGTTTATGAAACGTTTTTGTTTAATTATTGTAAATCGGTTCACATGCCGAGACTGTCAGTTGAAATTATTGTAGTCAGTTTTAGAAGCTGAAATGTTTCAGTTCCATCCATTGTAATCGAATTGTATAAGTACTAGAAATTCCAAATGGGTTAATGTTGGAAGAAGTGCAAGGGCACCTTTTTGTTGTTTTCTCAACTAAATTGTAAATTTCTGGAGCTGAATTGAATACATATGCAAAATCTTTTGAAGTCTCTATGAAAAGATTCTAATGGTGGTGATATGAGTTTTGTCTCCTTTCATTGTATGTATTTCCTGTGTTCTTTAATCCCATTTACATTTTCTTCCTTTTAAATTGGAGAGTTAAAGGCCCAGAATTCATCTTATGATGCTCTCGGTTTAAGAAATTTAAACTGTGTGTATTTATTCTTAGCGAATTCAAAATTCATTTCAGTAATGCTCTGATGTAGTTATTTTTTTTCTCCTTCTTCCTACACTCTGCTTAAATTCAATTTATAACTCAGATTCATTGCCTCATTTAGCCTTTATCTTCTGGAGAGTTCTACTGACCAATAATTGTTTTCATTCACTTTCATAATTTTGACTCCATATCCCTGAGTGTCCTTCCCCTTCCTAGCCACCAAATTTATCAAAAACACCCAAAACAAACCAAATCTAGCCATTGATTATCAGAGAAATATTAAGTGACACGAAAGAGTCTTCTTTGAGTTGAGTAGGATAGTTCCTAGCTCTAAAGTAGGTTGAAACAGTTACCTCTGTCATTTGTCTATCATTCAGACAAAACTTACAGAGTGCTAACATTCTGGCACCATTGTCGGAGACGAAATTGAAAACTCTTCCATGGGAAAAATGACTTAAAGCTTTTGTTTTGATCCCTGACGGTGACAGTGGATCAAATACCTTATTGGATGAGATTATTTTTTCCCTAGAGACTTCGTTACCAAGAGACCATTTGCACCAAAAATTGTGATCTAGAAATCCTGGCTCCCAAGAGAATTCAAACCAGGAGCAACCTAGACCCAAAAGTTGCAATCCCCATGTCTGATCCTGAAAAGTTTGTACATAAAAGAAAAGAAAATTCAGTAACCCCGGTGTTGCATCTAGATCGATGTCTATCTTTACCCAAGGACAAAGTGATGAGCATTGAAGACCTTGAGTTTGAAATGAAATTTGAACAGAGTCTGTTCCGAACTAAATCTGAATATTGTTTAAGCAGGTCATCTTCGACAAAAAAAGATTCCAAGATTTGATTTTAGCTACATCTACCAAGGCTATAGTGATCCACACTCAGAACCAAAAACCATTCTGACCCCTCACAGTAGCCATGGCAACTATATTATCTCCTCTTGTACTACCCACTCAACTACATGATTTACCTCGGGAGTATAACTTAAGGATTAAACTATACGATGTTGAAGGTAACATATCAGCCCAAATGCACCTAGATTGGTTTAATGATTTCATAGAGTTAGAAGAAGTGGACTTTGAAGATGTAAAAATGAGACCGTGTACACAAATTCTTGCAGGAGAAGCGAGGAAGTGGTTCAGAGCCCTTCCAGTAGTTAGTATCGTAGATTTTGAGGGCTTTTAAACCAGCTTCCTTGAAAAATGGGGCAACAAGAAAAATCCCCTTCAGTTGTTGACCCAATATAACAACATGAAAAGATCACCTAACGAAACAGTGCAAGAGTTTTCAACCAAGTTTTTAAAGGTCTATAATTTGATTCCTGCTGAGGTAAAACCCCCCTAAGGCTGCTCAACTCAGATACGCTGATTATTTTGAAAGTGGTTTTTCTTTGTTATTGAGAGAACGAAGATCTGCTACATTATATGATATGATGACTGATACCATAGAATTCGAAGTGAATCTAATGGATTCAAGAAAGATAAAATCTAACTCTGGCAAGGACATGAACAAAAATCAAGATAAGGCCCAGCCTTCGACCTCACAAACATCAAAATAAAGGTTTGAAACGATGATGAGAACCATGGAGAGAATGATGGAAATAATGGTCCTAGATAATAGGCCTAACCCCAGAGAACAAGTTGATGGTCCACCCTGAAATCCGAGGAGACCAACAATCCCACAAATTAGACAAAGAGAACAAAGAAATTAGGGGAATCAGGCAAATCAAGAAGATCGGAGAAATCAAGGGAATCAAGGAAATCAGGTAAATCAAGGAAACCAAGGAAATCAGGGGGATCAACAAATAAGGCCTCATTTTCAAAATAATTATGTAAATGAGAATTATGATGGATATTTTTAAGACAATATAAATTGTTGTGATGATAAATAAACAAAAGTGTTTTTCACTAAAGAAGAACCCCAAAAGAAAATATTGGAGGCGAGGAAAGAAACAGTCAACAAAGAGGTAGAGAAAATCTCATCCTCCTTTAATTTTGAAAGTGAGATGGCCAAGATCAAAATTTCTATACCATTCAATGAATTAATCAAGAAATGAAAATATAGAAATCATATCATCAAGATCCTTAAGATGAAACAAACTTCTGATACCCTAAATGTACAAGATGATCACCCTGCCATCTTATTTGGAACAAGAGTAGAATAAAATGGTGATAATGAAGAAGTTCCCCCTTTCTATGCCAGCTTGAAAATCCATGATATGACTCTGCACAATGCCATGTTGGATTCAGGAGCATCTCATAACTTAATGCCCAAGGTGGTCATGGACCAACTAGGCCTGGACATCACAAGGCCTTACAAAGACATGTTCTCTTTTGATTCCAAGAAGGTGAAGTGCCTAGGTCTTATTAAAGATCTGGTGGTATCATTGGCACAAATCCCAGCAAAGAACATGGTTATGGATGTAGTGGTTGCTAACATCCCTCCCAAGTTTGGCATGTTGTGTCAAGGTCTTGGGCTACAAAATTAAAGGGAACCCTCCAAATGAACATGTCATGTGACACCATCCCTATTTTTGGTCAAGACAGAAGGTTATATAGAGAGGTTTTTCTCAAATACATGAACAAAAACAAGTCACAACTGAGTAATAATCCCATATACTCTGTAGAAACTAAGTTGGGATCTTCCATTTTCTTCAATGACCTGTGTTTTGAAGAGAAAGAACCATAAATTGATGTGGCTGAAAAAGAGAAAGATGATCAACAGGTTGAGGAGTTTTCAGAGTAGGACAATGCAGAAGATCAGATATGGAAAATGTGTTTTGATGGAGTTGCATGTAGAGAGGGAGTAGGGGTTGGCATATGGATCAATCACCCCAACGGAGAGTTAAAATTGTGTTCTTATAAGCTTTTTTTTTGAGTTCACAAATAGCATGTCCAAATATGAAGCTTTAATACTGGGGTTGAAAGTTTTGAGAGAGTTGGGTGCCAAGTGAATTGTTGTCCATGGATACTCTGAGCTAATTATCAATCAAATCAAAGGCATATACCAAGCAAAATAACCCATACTGAGGGCTTATAGGAACTTAGTACTAGACCTACTTGAGAAATTTCCAGAGTATAATCTTTCAACGATTCCAAGAGAACAAAATCAGATTGTTGACGCCTTGGCTACTTCAGTAGGAGTTTTCAAAGTTCCAATCTTCACTGACAAAAAATACAAGGTTGAGTTCAAGTGTAGGCCAGCAGTACCAAATAATATTAAGTACTGGCAAGATTTTGAAGATGACAAACAGATATAAAGCTTCCTCAAGATGGAGAATGTGTTTGAGAATCTGAACATTGATGAAGAATACTGTGATGAAGAAGTATTGCAAGCAAAGCTATATTTCATCTAAAGAGAAACATTATTCCCAAAGGTTTGGTCCCATTGGAGAAACTCTTCGATAATAATGATGTGGCCAGAAGTCCAAAAATTACAGTAAATGAAGGGGATGCATAATATTTAAATATTGTGACTCCGGAAGATCCAAAGATCATTAAGCTATCCAAAAAACTTAGCCCTGAAATTATGGAGAAGTATATCAAATTAATGAAAGATTTCCCTGATTTTTTTGCTTGGAGCTATGATGATTTGAATTTTTTTGACACCGGTATAATTCAACATGTTATTCCGATCAAAGAAGATCATAAACCTTTCAAAAAAAAATTAAGAAGGATAAATCATGTACTGCTGCCTTTGATTGAGAAAGAATTAAACAAGCTATTTGAAGCCAAAATCATAGTTTCCCTGAGATTTTTTAAATGGGTGGAAAATTTGGTGCCAGTCAGAAAAAAGAGTGGAGAAATCAGGTTGTGTGTGGATTTCATAAATCTAAACAAATTGTCTCTAAAGGACAACTACCCACTGCCAAAAATGGATCACATTTTACAGAAGGTGGTGGGTTCTTAGAAAATGTCAATGTTAGATGGCTTCTCTGGATACAATCAGATTATGGTACACTCTGATGATCAGGAAAAGACAACATTAACCACACCATGGGGAATATTCATGTATGCCAAGATGCCTTTTGGGCTTATGAATGCAGGGGAAACATTTCAAATAGCTATGGACATAGCTTTTGCTGATGAAAAATACAAATTCATTGTTATCTACCTCGATGATATCACTATGTATCTTGCCTTAGATGAGGAACACCTCAAGCATCTTAGAAGGGCATTTCAGAAGTGTAGAAAGTTTGGAATCTCGTTGAATCCTAAGAAGTCAAATTTCTTCATGGAGGAAGGAAAGTTGTTGGGTCACATTCTTTCAAAAGAAGGGATCAAGTTATATCCCAATAGAGTTGAGGGGATCTTAAAAATTGGCATACCCGAAAGTAAAAAGGAGGTACAATCTTTCCTGGGCAAAGTGAACTTTCTGAAAAGGTTTATCCCTAATTTGGCTGAAATAATAAAGTATATTACCAACATGCTCAAGAAAGGAAATGAATTAAAGTGGACTCCTGATGCCAGAAACTCCTTTGAAGACATTAAAGTGGCATTAACCAAGGCTCTGGTGCTATCCAGCCCAAACTTTTAAAAGGACTTCATATTGTTCTCTTTTACCTCAGAGCACACAATTGTTGGTGTTTTACTACAAAAAGATGAGAAGAATTTTGAGAATCCCATAGCATATTACAACAAGACATTGAGGGATGCCCCTTTGAAATATGATATCATGGAGAAGCAATCATATGCACTAGTCAAGGCCTTGAAATAATTCATAGTTTACATCTTTCATTCTCATACTACTGCTTATGTACCCAGTAGTTTTGTGAAAGACATCTTGAACCAACCTGATCCTGAAGGAAAGAGGGGTAAATGGATAGTAGTTCTATTATAATATGACCTTGAGATCAAACCCACCAAATTGATCAAGGGACAGGGGCTTCTGAAGATGATGCCATAGACCAATTGTGAACTCCTAGGAATAAACTTCATTGCAGACCCGTCAGAAGATACAGAAGAAGAGAGAACTCCTCAAATCTCCTAGAAATTTATTGATTCCACATGGTATTCATATATCATCTTTGTGTTGAAAAATTTGCAGGCTCCTCCTGAATGCAGTAA
>JZKD02S1537170.1:0-10477 GCA_000966675.3 Picea glauca | reverse complement strand
ACCAAGATCTTTCTCATCCAGATAGCCTCACATGCATATTGACTCGCTTCCATGTATTCCTCTTCCACTGAACTGAGTGCCACAGATCTTTGTTTCTTGTTGTACCAAGAAACAACTGTAGATCTGATACTAGAGATCCCCCCTGATGTGCTCTTTCTATCCATTGGGCTGCCCACCCAATCCGCATCTGTGAAGCCATGCAACTTCACCTCATCTATCTTTCTGTACCATAATCCATACTCATATCTTCCCCTCAGGTATCTTAGGACATGCTTACCCACCTTCCAAAAGAGCTTGGTAGGCTTAACCATTGCTTGACTCAGCTGGTTAACTGCATAGAAAATGTCTGGTCTTGTGTTCACTAGATACATTAGCGAACCCACTAACTGTCGATAGACAATAGCATCCACTACCTCTCCAGAAGTAGCATCCTCTTTCCTCTAGTTTCCTGGAAGAGGAGTATCCATGGGTTTGCATCCATCCATGTGAAACTTACCCAGTATCTCCCTTGTATTCTTGCCTTGAGACACAAAAATTTCACCATCTCATTGCCATATTTCCAATCCAAGGAAATAATGAAGGAGGCCCAAATCCTTCATATCAAACTCCTTTGCAAGGTCCTCCTTGCATGAGTGTATTGGCTACTCATCACTAGTTAGTATTATATCATCAACATAAATAACAATGATTAAAAGATTACCCTCCATGACAATTTGGTATAGGATTGCATCCACTTCACTTTTGGTGAAGCCTAGTCCTGTGCAATAGCTGTTTATCTGAGTGTACCAAGCACGGGGTGCTTGCTTCAGCCCATACATCTCTCTCTTGATTCTACACACATGTGACTCCATATCAAAGGTTTCAAAACCTTCTGGCTTCTCAATGTACACTTCTTCCACAATGATCCCATTGAGAAACATAGTTTTTACATCCATCCGATGAATGCGCCAACCCATATGCGTTGAGAGTGCGAAGATGGATCTTATGGAGGAGTACCTTGTGACAGGCACAGTCTCATCATAATATATCCCCTTGATGTGTGAGAATCCTTGGGCCACAAACCTGGACTTGTATTTATCTACCCTCCGATCAACAACCTGCTTTACCTTGTATATACATGTCGAACCTACCATTGATTTGTCAACCGGTCTTGGGACAATTTCCCATGCACTGTTTTTGACAATGGAGTCATACTCCTCCACCATTGCATCAACCCAAGTGGGATCCTACACTTCTTCCTAAAAGGAAGATGGTTCATGCACAATACATTTGCTCATGAGAGCCATGTATCCAGTAAATCGATCAGGAGACTATCTCTATCTGTGCTATGAAGTAGGGGCTCCTACATTCTATGCAACATCTAGTCTCAATCTATCAGCTTCTATGGTGTGCTTTCTGCCATTTCTGATGGATGGATCTGCATGAGTGGATTCTTGCACTCCATGAACCTCCTCATGTGGTTGATCCACATCTTGAGACTCATCTTTGGGAACCAATAGTTCCTCCTCTGCATGTGAGTCTAGCTCCCTCTCAAGTGACAATCGCATGGATTTCCCCTCATTGAATTTTATATCCCGTTGCATAATAGTCATCTTACTGTTAGGAAAATACACACGATAATTATGGGGTGTTTTTGTGTACCCCACAAATATCCCAACTTCAGCAATCGGCTCTATCTTCTTCCTGGAATTCTTGGTCACATGCACATAAACAAATGAGCCAAAAATGTTAAAATGAGAAACATCAGGTTTCTTACCAGTGAAAGCTTCTTCAATTGTACTCATGGCAAGTACTCTATGAGGACAATGGTTTTGCACATAAACCGTAGTGTTGCATGCTCCCTCCCAAAAATTCATTGGTAGGCCTTGATCATGCAACATCGCTTGTGCTGCACCCATGATCATTCTATTCTTCCTCTCCCCGACCCCATTTTGTTGTGGGTTATGAGGCACTATGAGTTCTCTTCGAATTCCTTCTTTGCTGCAGAATTATTTGAATTCGTTAGAGATGTATTCTCCACCATTATTTCTCCTTAGAGCCTTCACTTGCTTCCCCAACTCTTTCTCCACCAATTATTTAAACTCACATAACTTTGAGAATGTTTGATCCTTCTTCTGCATGAAGAAGATCCATCATTTACAAGAAAAGTCATCAAAAAAAATAACATAATACTTATGTTTTTTTGTTGAAGCAACTGAGAATGTTCCACACACCTTTGTGTGAATTCTCTATGGGATCACTGAAGAATGGTTCTCCTTTTCATGAAAGGTGGACTTTACATACTTCCCCATGGTGAAATCCTTGCACTGATCTAACTAAGCAAGTGCTCCCATTGGAATTCCAATAGATATTTGTTGCATGATCTTCAAGGCTCCATGATGAAGATGGCCCAATCGCTTGTGTCATAATTCGCCCTCATCCTGAATCACCACTTTTTCTACCTTTCCCATCATGACAGCACAACCATCTACCTCCAACATGTAGAGATTCTTAACTCAAATCCTTATCTTCTTGACTTGACCCATTGTTTTATGTTGCAGAAAATATTTTCTACCACTGAAAACAATGTCATAGCCTTTGTCCTCCAACATTGCGACTGAGACCAGGTTTTTATTCAGACCTGGAACATGCATAAAAATTTTCAATTGAAATGGTTTACCTAACTCCCTCTGAAATGTAATGGTACCAATACCAGTCATACTGTATCATCCATCATCTCCCATCTCTATATGAATTTTGAGATCTCTCTCCTCCAAGTCACTGAAAAACTCCTTATCTCTCATCATGTGGAAGGAAGTGCCACTATCCAAATACCACACTGATCCCAATTCACTTGAATCCATGCATGCGATCAAGGGGAAGTGAAGTTCAAATTGCAAGGCAAGCGCCTCACCAGCTACAACTCCAACAACCTTCTTATTTTTCTTCTTCTGCGGACAGTTAGTAGCAAGATGCCCATGTTCGTGACAGTGAAAACACTTTACTTTAGACAAATGTAGATTCTTTCCTTTAGACTCAGATTTTGAATGGAATTTATTCCCCTTCCCTTTCCTTTCCTTGGCATCCAAAGCACAATCCTCTTCATCATCATTCTTTGATGAAGAGACATCTATGGTGTTCCACCTGAACTACTCCTGCACCAAATCCGACCATAGTCGTTCCCAATATGGAAATTCTTCCCTTCCATTGATACAGTCTTGATAACTATGCCAACTCTTGGGATGTCATAGGAGAACCAATCTCACCAAATAATCATCAATGACTATTATTCCCACACTTCCCATCTCATCCCGATATTGGAAAAACTTCGTGAGATATTTTGGAAAGGAGTCGCCCTTCTCCATCTTGATCTTCTTGAGTTTATATTTGAGTGCCAATTTCCTATGGTCGTTGTTGTTTTGGAATAGATCTGTCAAAGTATTCCACATTTCATATGGTGTGAATTTCCCATGGAGGCTTGAGACAATGTGGTCTCATACTCCCTCCAACAGGATCCTCCTCTCCTTTGCCACTTTCTTTTGTCGTGCATCAAGATTTGCAGCATCTGTAGCATCTAGAATAGGAACATCCTTGTCAATGAATTCCTTCAAGCCATTGTCTTCGAGTAATGACTCCATCCTATCCTTCCAAGCAATGTAGTTAGAGATGCCCTCGAGTGCATACTCTAACCTCAATCCATTGAAAGCCATTTCGATCTTGAATCAATTGTAGCATTGAGAAAGTATTTCTACAAATTCGAATTCTATCCAATCACAAACTCAGCTTTTGCAATCTTCTGCGCTTTGATACCATGTAGAAATTTTACTACAAATTATGTATTTCCTAGATTCTCCCGATCTAACAATTATATGCCACTGTTAAATACAGAATCACTTCTACTAAAATTCTTGTGGAATTTAAAATATGATCGCCAATTGAAATATCAAGAAGAAAGATCAATCGCACATAACACAGATGTTTTACCAAGAAAGTATAAAGCTAAAAACCCCACTATCATATATTATGTATATCATGGATCATGAAACAATCTCATACAAAACTCTAATCCAAGAGCTCTTAGTACAATACAATCGTCTTACACTGTCATACAAAAATCAACAAATACATGTGCCAATTCTCTGCCTCTAGACAACCTGCCTCTTCTGTGAAATCCATGCAATGGAAAACCTGCAAAATGATTTGAATGCTTCTTTCCTAGGCTACACATTTATCACGGGAACATCCACTATGTGTGTGATTGCATGAGTGCACTTCACTCAAATCACAATTGATAGCCAAACTGTCCCTTTCACTTGTTATCTCAACTGGGTCTCCACTAGATCTGACATGCATGTAGTTAACAGTGGTAAATATTTAGTTTCATGTGAGATCACTGATTATGAATTAATTAATAATTAATTCACTAAAATCTCACTGGTTTAAGTTTAGTTACAACTATTACAACTAATCTTAACTCACTTAACTGAGTTAAACTACGTCACAACTCACATAACTACACTTATAACTCTGTTACAACTTCAAGTCAGTTAGTTACAACTAATTCGACTTCCATGTCCCACCAGTCAACCTTTGAACTTGAATTTATTATAGCTAACTGATTTTCCATTTTAGTTAACTATTTTCAAGTAATTATGAGATAATAGATTAATATTTATTGTCCAATTTATTTAAGGGAAAAATAAATTAGACACACATTTCTTGTTGACTTTTCAACACGTCCTCACCCTTATCAATATCTGAGCACAACGGTGGTTGATAATATTCTTCATAGAATAAATAAAAGTTATCAAAGGAATACTTATTAAAATCCTCAAGGTATGACTGAAAATCATCAAGAGAACATAGAACTAGGTCACCCTTGGGTGCTTGGAAAATATCTTTAACTACATGATCTCCTTGTTTCCAAATGTCAAAATTAGTAGTAATCTCATATGATAGTTGTAAAGGAAACATTTGGAAATGACCTTCAATGTCATAAATGGGATCCCCATCATACCCCATCATATCCCATTTATGTTTCCCTAAATGTATGAACTCAACAATATTATCAACCATGTCACTACCTTTAACATAACACGAAGGGTTTAAAACATCCAAGGTCTCCTAGACCACTTATCCACTTTCCAAATCACAAAAAAAAGTGTCTTAAAAATCTTGGAAATGGAAAAAAATTATCGTATTCATTTCTTCTTGTGTAAGAGCAATGAAGACTTGGATGAATTCATCAAATGAAAGAGAAAGCATAAGTGCCTCATCCTCATTCTTTTCCCCTACATCTTCAGCTTCATAATACAGAGGGTCTAGCTCGTCCAAGTATTACCTTTCTTCTTCACCTTCTGAATAATATAATAGGGTATCATCAAAAAACTGAAAAGGAAAATGACTAATATCATCCTCTCCTTCTTGTGCAGGAGGAATGGGATTTCAGATGGNTACTCCCTCCAACAGGATCCTCCTCTCCTTTGCCACTTTCTTTTGTCGTGCATCAAGATTTGCAGCATCTGTAGCATCTAGAATAGGAACATCCTTGTCAATGAATTCCTTCAAGCCATTGTCTTCGAGTAATGACTCCATCCTATCCTTCCAAGCAATGTAGTTAGAGATGCCCTCGAGTGCATACTCTAACCTCAATCCATTGAAAGCCATTTCGATCTTGAATCAATTGTAGCATTGAGAAAGTATTTCTACAAATTCGAATTCTATCCAATCACAAACTCAGCTTTTGCAATCTTCTGCGCTTTGATACCATGTAGAAATTTTACTACAAATTATGTATTTCCTAGATTCTCCCGATCTAACAATTATATGCCACTGTTAAATACAGAATCACTTCTACTAAAATTCTTGTGGAATTTAAAATATGATCGCCAATTGAAATATCAAGAAGAAAGATCAATCGCACATAACACAGATGTTTTACCAAGAAAGTATAAAGCTAAAAACCCCACTATCATATATTATGTATATCATGGATCATGAAACAATCTCATACAAAACTCTAATCCAAGAGCTCTTAGTACAATACAATCGTCTTACACTGTCATATAAAAATCAACAAATACATGTGCCAATTCTCTGCCTCCAGACAACCTGCCTCCTCTGTGAAATCCATGCAATGGAAAACCTGCAAAATGATTTGAATGCTTCTTTCCTAGGCTGCACATTTCTCATGGGAACATCCACTGTGTGTGTGATTGCATGAGTGCACTTCACTCAAATCAAAATTGATAGCCAAACTGTCCCTTTCACTTGTTATCTCAACTGGGTCTCCACTGGATCTGACATGCATGTAGTTAACAGTGGTAAATCTTTAGTTTCATGTGAGATCACTGATTATGAATTAATTAATAATTAATACACTGAACTCTCACTAGTTTAAGTTTAGTTACAACTAGTACAACTGATCTTAACTCACTTAACTGAGTTAAACTACGTCACAACTCACATAACTACACTTATAACTCTGTTACAACTTCAAGTCACTTAGTTAAAACTAATTCGACTTCCATGTCCCACCAGTCAACCTTTGAACTTGAATTTCCTATAGCTAACTGATTTTCCATTTCAGTTAACTATTTTCAAGTAATCATGAGATAATAGATTAATATTTATTGTCCAATTTATTTAAGGGAAAAATAAATTAGACACACATTTATTGTTGACTTTTCAACATGTCCTCACCCTTATCAATATCTGAGCACAACGGTGGTTGATAATCTTCTTCATAGAATAAATAAAATTTATCAAAGGAATACTTATTAAAATCCTCAAGGTATGATCGAAAATCATCAAGAGAACATAGAACTAGGTCACCCTTGGGTGCTTGGAAAATATCTTTAACTACATGATCTCCTTGTTTCCAAATGTCAAAATTAGTAGTAATCTCATATGATAGTTGTAAAGGAAACATTTGGAAATGACCTTCAATGTCATAAATGGGATCCCCATCATACCCCATCATATCCCATTTATGTTTCCCTAAATGTATGAACTCAACAATATTATCAACCATGTCACTACCTTTAACATAACACGAAGGGTTTAAAACATCCAAGGTCTCCTAGACCACTTATCCACTTTCCAAATCACAAAAAAAAGTGTCTTAAAAATCTTGGAAATGGAAAAAAATTATCGTATTCATTTCTTCTTGTGTAAGAGCAATGAAGACTTGGATGAATTCATCAAATGAAAGAGAAAGCATAAGTGCCTCATCCTCATTCTTTTCCCCTACATCTTCAGCTTCATAATACAGAGGGTCTAGCTCGTCCAAGTATTACCTTTCTTCTTCACCTTCTGAATAATATAATAGGGTATCATCAAAAAACTGAAAAGGAAAATGACTAATATCATCCTCTCCTTCTTGTGCAGGAGGAATGGGATTTCAGATGGNTCATGTAATGGATATGGTCACAAAGCTTTTGAATGTAGATCTTATGAAAGGAGATATAATGGAAGATTCTATAACAACACAAGGTGTTGGAGATGTGATCAAGTAGGACATATTGATGTTCACTGTAACTCTATGAGATTCTACAGTTGTAGTGGATTTGGCCACAAATCTTAGGAGTGTTGGAACATAAGAAGAAAGTCCATGATGAAGACTTCACATAGCATGGCTAGAAGAAGGAATGAAGTAAGAAAGGGAGATATCTTTGAAAATGTGGATGCTTAGAGCTCAAGTTCTGAGGAGAAGGGTCATCTATAGAAGTGGGTGAAGAAGACAGAGCAGCCATAGCAGAATGAAAGACTAAAGGGAAGTATAAAAGTGTCATCTACTGAGGCACACGCGGGTGACAGTGGTGACAGTCATGTGCATACGCGCTCTGTTGTGCAACAGGCCATGTATATGTTGTAAAGCCTTGGGAAAAAGGCAATGCACATGTCTTGTATTTTGATGTGATGGTATAACTCTGTATTGCAGGATCTGACATTGTTTATTGCAGGTTCTGACACTGTTTGCTGCAGGTTTTCATTGTGAGATCACACAATGGTATATAAAAATAAATATTGGGTGCATGGAACTAACCCAACAGTATGTATTGATGCTAATCTGTTGGGATTAATCATTTTGTGATGTTGATGGTGGTGTACATGGCTGGTATATCTTATGATGTATTATTGGAAGCATATGTTGATATCATGGTGCATGCATTTTGCATATAGATTGGGCTACATGCTGAGACTTATGGTTGGTGAATTGATGAGGTGATCATGTTGTACATCATTGTTGATCTATAGTTGATGCATGATTGGTACTTTTCTAGTACATTGGAAGAGGCACCTACTAGCAGTTTGATTGGCACANCATAGATGGCATATGCTTGATGATACTACACCATTGGTACTACTTGATTATCACAACAATTGGCATTTGTTTGAGATACATGATTGTGGCACTTGGTTCATTATGGAGACATATCGCGAGTGATATGATACATTGTTTCGCATGTTGGTAGATGCACATGGTTGGCATGTTGGTAGATGCACATGGTTGGCATGTTGGTAGATGCACATGGTTGGCATATTGGTAAAGGCATATGATTGATACATTACATGGATGATATATTTTGGCACATTTCATGATGTTGATGTACATAGGTGTTGTGCATGATGAGCACACATTTTGTACAGGATGTACTTGGTTGATATTTTGCTCATGATTCTTTATTTCATTGTTGACATATATTTTGCTTCATGATACTTGGTATGGAATGAGTTTTATGCATGAACAGGTCCAAGGATCGTTATATGGTAGCACAATGTTCATCTTGCAGAAAAGATAGGGCAGACATACCCATAGGGGGATTCATTCTTCTTCCCATGATTCTAGGAGGAGATATTTATCAGATGCATACCTAGAAAAGAGACCTATACTTGAAGAAAGAGCACAGGAGAATAATTTCAAGGGGAGCAATGGTCACAAGGGCAGTATGTTCGATGTATCTTCAACATTACTTTAGAGTGATATCCCTTTTTCAAAAGGGGAGAGATTATTCAGAGGAATATCAAAGGAATTAAGACAAGGGGAGAAGCCCCAAGGAGAGTTCAAGCAAGGGGAGCAACCCCAAGATGAGAACGGCCCTTTTCCATTGATTTCAAAGGGGGAGAATTAATCACATTGATTTGATTGATGTTTATTGATGGGGAGAGATAGTCACATTGACTATTGATGTAGAGCATGCTTTATCTACATGTTGACATCAATTATTGGTAATTGGTGTTGACATCAATGTTGGTGTTGACATCAATGTCGGTATTTCCATCAATGCCAAAGGGGGATATCGTTGGATCATGTTGTCATTGATGCCAATGGTTTGACTGATTTATGTCATTGATTGATTTTAAGGGATTGATTGATTTCAAAGGATTGATTTATTGATGATTGATGTAATATAATATGTATCTTCCTTGATGAGAATGCATAGATGAAGATGGATCAATGAGTTTTCATTGATATGATGAAGATGGATCAATGAGTTGTCATTGATACATGATGAAGATGGATTGATGTGGTTTCATTNGTTCATATGGAGGAGACACCTAAAGACAAGGTGCCAAATTTGGAGGATTATGCAGTCCTGAAAGAGTTTGAAGATGTATTCAAGGAGGTACCAGGACTACCCCCAAAGAGAGACAATGATGTTTCTATAAATCTGACACCAAAAGTAGCTCCCGTGTCAAAGACTCCTTATAGAATGAGTACGCTGGAATTGAAAGAGTTGCAAATGCATCTTGAATAACTTCTAAAGAAGGGTTATATACGTCCAAGAATGTCACCTTGGGGCACCCCAGTCTTGTTTGTGAAAAACAAATATGGAACGTTAAGATTGTGCATTGATTTTAGACATTTGAATAAAGTGACTGTCAAGAACAAGTACCCTCTACCAAGGATCGATGATCTTTTTGATCAATTGAAGGATGCAAAGATCTTTTCAAAGATAGATCTCAAATAAGGATACCATCAGGTAAGGATTAAAGAATAATATATCAACAAGATCACCTTCAGGACAAGGTATGGTCATTATGAGTTCACAGTGGTGCCATTTGGGTTGTCAAATGCACTAGTTGTTTTCATGTGCTTAATGAATGGTGTTTTCCGAGAATATTTAGACAATTTTGTCATTGTCTTTCTGGATGACATTCTTATATACTCTAAGTCAGAGAAAGAGCATGAACATCATTTGAAGATGGTTTTGCAAGTATTAAGAGAGCATTAGTTGTATGCCAAATTGAACAAGTGCTCATTTTATCAGAAACAAATTCATTATTTGGGGCATATCATCTCAAAAGATGGGATAGCAGTGGACCCTGAGAAGATAGAAGCCATTAGAGAATGGTCAGCACCAAAGAATGTGGCAAAGGTCAGATCATTCATGGGCCTTGCAGGTTACTACAGGATATTCATTGAAGGATTCTCAAAGATAGCACACCCAATCACTTCCTTGCAAAGAAAGGGTATGAAGTTTCAGTGGACGTC